>VWZG01002151.1:38605-53753 GCA_013396735.1 Grallaria varia
AAGAAGGAAAAGAAGGAAAGGAAGAAGGAAAAGAAGGAAAGGAAGAAGGAAAAGAAGGAAAGGAAGGAAAGGAAGGAAAGGAAGGAAAAGAAGGAAAGGAAGAAGGAAAAGAAGGAAAGGAAGGAAAGGAAGAAAGACACTCATGCTTGCTGTGCTGGGGAGTATTAACCTGAAGCTTGCCATGCATGGCATTTGGGGGATTCACATTTAGCTCCTCCTGATCTCAGAGTGGGTTGGTTTCAGGTATATCTGAAGATTTCCAGCTGCATCCTGCTGTGCCTAAACAGCGTTAACTGCAGGGGGCTATGGGAGATGCACAGTGAGTTCCCTAACCCCAGAGCTGGGCAGGGGTTTTCCAGGGAAGAGGAGAAGAGGACATCTCCATCTTCAGCAGGATCAGAGGTCCACCCGTGTCCTTGCTGGTCCCCTCCTGTCCAAGCTCTGTGTGTGCTCCTCTCCACCTCCCCGTCGATCCCCTGCGCGGTTACCACGTCCTCGCCAGACACGGCCCCCAGCTATTCAACTGCTCTCCGGATCATTAAACATATTGAGCAACACCAGTCCTGTGACTGGTTAATTAGTAAAGAGTTGACTAATTAGTTAATCATGTTTACCGAGTGCTTTGAAAGTGCTCAGTGTTATTATTTTTAATTATGAGTGTGCCCCGGGTGCTGTTCACCCCCCTGCACGCCAAGCCTTGTGGGATTTGAACTTTGTCTTTGCTCCCCAGGGCTGGGTTTAAGGTGGGAATTTGCCTCATCCTCTGGTTACCAGGTTGCCTTAACAGCCTCTTGTGGGGGATTGTAGGAAAGCCCCTCACAAAGTCTTCATATTCCCTGGCACACTTAGCTGGCTCTTTCAAAGGCACCTTATCCATTAAGGAGGCAGGACTGGCTCTTGTGAGTCCATCCACAGTAGTGCCTTTGTGCACATCTCATCCCACATTCCCCTTCTGACCTTAACCAAAGATCAGCCGATATCCAGGCTTGTTCTCCCATCCCAGCTCCCATCCTCGGTGCCACGGACACCTTCAATTTGGGAACCTCACGTCCTGTATGAGAGAGGTCAGTTTGCACCGAAAGGAAGGGCAGGTCACTGCCACCTCTAACCCCAGGCTGGTCAGAAGGAGAGGACAGCTTTGGTGGAGGGCAGGCAGAGAAAACGTGCGGCCAAGATTTCATCTGCTGAGAAGAATGGGAATGGGGTTTGATAGTCAGGGGAGGCTCTTGGCATCTCCGAAGAATCAACAAGTCTAATCATCTTGGGACTTTCTTCATTCGTAAAAATGTCATCAGCTCGTTAAACAATGTCATAAAGAGCCCCAGTCACCTCTTATCGCTGTGTGATCTGCAGAGGAGGTTTCTTGCCCCAGCTGCAGAAATAAGACCCACCTCCACACAGCACTGAGAGAGAAGGAAATCTGGAGCTTGAGCAAGACAATAAGCTATAAAAGTCACATAGGGCTGCCACAGGAGCAGGGTTTGGGAATATTTCTGCCCTGTGAGTTGATCAGGGGGGTCACATGGCCAGTCACAGCACAGTGTAGGGACTCCAGGACGTGGCTGCTTAGTACTGCTGCCTTCACCCCAAACCTTGATGGCCCTGGGTTGCATTTGGGGGCTCCCAGCTCAGACACCTCTAGAAAGCCCTCAGAGGTGTGTGATCAGGGCTTGCCAGTTCCAGGTCACACTCACTCAGTTGGCTGATGCCACCCTTGGTCTGTGATGTTATTGCAGAATCACGGAGGTGTTGGTTGGGAAGTAAAACCCGCTACACTCTGAATTCCCTTCTTGGAAATCCTTCCTCCCTCCATGCCTGCTAATGAAGGTTAGAGTAGCCAGGTGCCTGAAATGGGCATCAAATAAAATGCCAGTGATAAGTGGAGATGCGTCCCAGCCTCAGCCTCTGTACCTGGCCCTTAGACTGGCCATGCTGGTCAGAAGAAAGGACCTGTTGGTGCAGAAAACTCCGGGAAACTTTCCCCATCCTCCCAACTGCTGCAGTGCTGGGATATGGAAAACTTGTTTCCCCTGGATTCCTCCTGGGTCAAGGCAAGAGCTCCAGGTCTGCTCCAGCCTGGCTGCCTGATGGGGTGGCTGCTGTCTCCCTCAGGTCTCAGAACAGTCCCTCTGCCCCAGCTCAGCCATTGCCTCAACGTTTCCATCCAGGAGGAGAGCCTGCTAAATCTCTCTCTCTTCCGAAAGAGAAACCAAGGAAGTCTGGAAGGGAGGGGAGACACAACTGCACCTGGGACATGTCATGTTTGGTTTTTCAGCTCCAAATGGGCAGTGACAGCAGCTCCGTGGGGGCGCGAGCAGGGGGAGCAGGGCAGATTTATAGCTGTGGGTCACGCTCAAGCTGAGCCAAGCCTTCTGCCTAGCATCAGTTTTATGAACAAGATGAAGTGCAGAACCTCAAGTGCAAGCGCCCTGTTAGAGGAGAAACACTGGAGAGCAGGAACAGGGAGTGCACTGCGAGAGGCCATCCTGCCCCTCTCCCTGCTCTGCTCTGGGTCTTTGCTTTCCAGGATGGATTTGGGCCAGTTGGGAATAGCAATGACCAAACACAACCAGCCCTCGGCAGGTCCTGGGTTTGGTCCCACAAGCCTGTAGAAGTTATGGGCAAAGCAGCTGGAGGCTGAGGGAAACAGGAGTTAAGAACTCCCCTCTTTCAAAACAAAATAAAATTCACAGCAATTCCCAACCCTGCAGGAGGGAGTAATGTTAGACAGAGAACCCAAACCTCTTAGACAACTCCAAATTCAACACCCTATCGGGCATTGGAGTTGCCAGTCCAAGGAGATGCTGTAGAGATTGTCACAATACCACAGGACAAAAGGACCCAGACGATGCCAGGGTTTCCCTTTCTGGCCAGACACCCAGACTGAATCTCTTGTAAACTCAGAACCTCATATAAAAGATTAAGCAAAGTTACTGGAGGCTCCCGGTTCTTGCTGAGATAAATGTGGTACAGACCTTTCTCACAGATGTGGGTGAGGTTGTCACTTCATCACCATCTCATACTGAAAGCTGGGTCTCAGCTGGGCTTTGACTTGTAATTGATGAATGATGCAATGCTGTATTGTGACTGTAATGCCCCCAAATTGTCTTCTTTGGCAACGCCTTTTGATGTACCTCTTCAAAGAAGTGTGGCTGATCCTGCTCTTTCTCATATGAAGAGATCGCCAGGAAAGTCTTTGCAAATATTAATAAAGTGCCTGTAGTGTTGAGGCTGATCATCCTTCATCAGAAGTCCTTAAACTGAGGCAGGTGAGGTTTTTTGGGTGACGCTTTTGCTGTGGCTCCACTAGACCTTGTGGGATTGCTGTGGGGGTTGTTGTGGAAGCTCTGCCTTTTGATTTAGCCCCGGAGCCCACTTTGGTGTTTGCAGTCTATGGATCTACACAAAAGGCCTCAGCAGATAGAAAGGATGAGGCTTAGCCCAGTTAGGCCAGTGTGGCACACCCTCTTACTCTGCATTTCAGTAGCTGGTTCAGAAGTTTCTGCCAGGAGAAGAGCAGCATCTTGGTGCCACAGACGGTGCTGCAGCTCATGCATTCACCCTGAAACAGCTGCAGAAGAAACAAGTGTCTCTGAAGAGGGAAAAATTCCACATGCTGAATACCTCTACAAAGCAATGGGTATGTGAGGTTCCCACAGAAAGCTGAAAGCACCCAAACTATCACCAACCAGAGCAGGGACACTCATGTCCCCCAGCATGGTGTGCTCAGGGAGCTGCCAAAGGCGACTTCTGCTGCCTCCAGACCCTGCTTGGAGGTACCTGTGTATCTGTTGCCTGAGTATCTCCACTCTGCTGGCTGTGTTTGATCTTGGGTTTTATTTGGTGAGGTTGGTTTCACTGGCACAATTTGTTAGAAATGCTGAACCTTTCTGCTGGAGTTGGCAGAAAGCGGTGGTGGCAAGGGCAGGAGGAGACATTATTGTGTGTCAGTCTGTCACAGGGGGATGTGCCTGTGGTGGTGAGTCCCATGGCCACATCCTTCCAAGGGAAGCAAACCCCAGCCCAGCTGGAAGCACCTCTCAGTGCAGTGTCAGAGCATCTGTCAGCAATGTCCATGTCCCAGACACTGGACAGAGGCCAGGAGCAGCTCTTCTTCATTAGGTCCCTCCCTCCCTTCCTTTTGAGGCTCTCCTGTCCCCATTACCACTCCCCTCACAGGCTGTTTCCTTACTGTTACACGTCTCTCATGTGGCCCCAGCAGGACTCTATGGCTCCTACAGATACAAATACAATCCTAAAGATAGAATCTTCCCCCTGTATCTTGGCCTTTCAGACTCCTCCCTTTGCCAGCTCTTCACCTGACCAGCTTTGGATCCCAGCCCTGCTTGGGGCCAGATGCCCTGAGCGTTCTGAAGGGGCCAGGTTGGCCATTGAATTGCCCCAGAGTGACTCGGTTGGAGCACCAAGCCTGACAGAGTTCAGGAAGTGTTTGGACAGCACACTCAGGCACATGGTGTGACATCTGGGGACAGTCCTCTGCGGGGCTGAGGGTTGGACTCGATGATCCTGTGAGTTATTCTCCAGGTGCCCCGAGCAGGGTTGAAGCTTCCCTGCAAACGGTGCCTGATGTCTGAAAGGGCAAACTTGGGCTCCTCCCTGTCAGGGCTCCCCCACAGCTTCCCCCATGGGGAAGGGGCGTCTCACTCTGTAAAGCTGGTGTGGGGGGATCAGGTCATTTGGTTGCCATTAAATGCTTGTATCCATGTAACAGCTGGGCAAGCAAAGGCCATGGCCCTTCCGTTCTCAGGGAGTTAAAAATCCTACCGGCTTGGATCCAAAGTCAGAGGAAAATGCTGTTACTTATTTATGCAACTCCAAGGGCTTGTTCCACGCTGGATAAAGCTGATGGAGGAGCTGCTGGCTGTCGCTTCTCTGGAGTCAATTGAAGCATCCCATTGATCACAGTGGGAGCAGGGCAGAGCTGCAAAGGGTCACCTGAGCTGCTCCCACCATGCCCAGGATCAAGGGAGCGTCCCATCTGAGTAGCACCTGCTGCACAAACTGCAAAGGGCCCAGCCCTCCAGGTGGCTCGTGGAGGTTTCTGAGCCAGCTGAAAGACTCAACAGAGTGGGTTTATTTTCTAGGAAAGTTGCAGTGAGAGCTCAGTTCTCTTCAGTTTTAGCTTTTACTTCCCATATTGCCTTGTGAGCACCACTGACCTTCTGGCTTGACAAGGCCAGCAAGGACATTCATGCAGAGCCTGCCAAGGTGCTCTGGGGCCACCCAAGGAGGGCAGTGATGCATCTCCAGCCCAGCCACGGTGGATGGTGGTGCTCCTCCTGCCCATCCAGGGTGGCCTGAGCTGCTCCTCCAGCCTGACCAAGGTGGGTTGTGATGCTCCTCCAGCCCAAGCCAGCACAGGCTGGTGTGGTTCCTCCAGCCAGGCAAGGCAGGTGATGGTGCTCCTCCAGCCTGGCCAGCACAGGTGATGATGCTCTTCCACTGGCTGTGGTGGGGGCTTGAGAGTAGCTGCTTGTCCTGTCCCTGCAGCAGGATTTGAACCTGGCTGTGGCAGGGAGGGTTTCTCAGCCCATCAAACCACATGGCAAAACCTGGCCTGTGCAGTGAGTGGATCAGGAGGAGTCTGTGGCTGTGGAGATCACTTCTGAATCTTTGAGCCCATGTCCCCTGCCAGCACTTGGAGTGGGACACAGGGATGGGTGGATGCTGATGGAGTGGGATGATCTGTGAGAACGGGTGGGACTTTGTGCAGGAGGGGATGAATGAAGCCAACAGACTCTTGATCCAAGTCAGATGTAAGGATATCGTTCTTTCATTCCTCCAGCACAGGGGGGCAAGCTATGGAGCTCCTCACACTGCGATGCAGGGGACCATAGAGGTTTGTGTGATTCAAGGGGTGACAGTGGGGGAAAAGGGTTGGGCTTAGATGCTTTATTGACATGTAAGGGGAGCTTGACTCTGTCATTGTGTTTGTGCTGTTAGGAGAAAATTGAGCATTGTCCTCACACCTTGGGACTGGGGAAAGGGCTGGCCAGCTCAGCCTTGTTCCTCTGGAGCAAAGCCCAAAGAGGACCCTTAAGCAAAGGAAAGCCATGTCAAAGGAGGGATATAAAGGCAGATTACAGGGAGTCCCTGGGGTGGCATTGAGCTGCCCAGCCCTGGTCAGCTCAGGCATTAACATGCATTGTGCTGCCCATTCCTCCCAACTTCTGCCTCTCAGGAAAACCTGAGCTGGCCCTTCCCCACAACCCCAGTGTTTGTGCTGTCATGGAGTCACTGACTGGTTGCCCTTTTATTCACATGATCAGCTCCCCAGGAATCTTTCCTTAGGCATTTTGATCCCATAGTATGTCAATGGTGGCCCGGAAAGGGATGGACCCTGCCCCAGGGTGCCCAAGGTCTGGGAGAGCTGAAGGTCTATTCAGCAGAAGAATACCCTGAGCCAGCAGGTGGGACATGGGAACCCTTAATCCCAAATAATTTTTCTTGCTGGCATCCTTTTTTGGTTTGGAATTATGATGATTATGGCCAGCAGTGAGGCGTGGGCTCACCGCCTGGGAGAGCAATATTATTCACCTCCTTTTGTGCATGGTACCATGTTTGAATTGAGAAACAAAGCCAAGCAGCTTGTGCCTCCTGTTGGAAGCCTTCCTATCCCTCTGGGGATCCAGGACCTTTTCATCTCAGCCCATACACTCCATAGGCTTCTGCCTCTTCCCATCTTTAAGTCTTTAGTAAATATCAGAAAAGAGAAAATAAAGGCAGTCCCCAGGGCTCAGGAGTTTTAACTTCCGTGCATTAAAAAGATGGTTTTTTGTTTAGAAAGCAGAGATTTATCCTCATTTTATCATTTTTCATGCACAGCTTGCAGAGAATAAATACTATTTATCCCCATTTTGCAGGCTGGAGACACTGTGGAGCGGGGTGTTTTTTGCCCTTTGTGTGTGTACCCAGATTTTGGGGAGCTCCAAACCCTCAGTCAGGCTTCTCTGCCTGTGGAAGAGGTTATTGGATGCAGCCATGAGAAGGGAAGCAAATACCAGCTTGGATGCTCCCAGCCTAGACCTCAGGCAGGATGGGCAGGCAAAGGGGGTGCTCAGGGCACCTGGAAACCCCCTGGAGACAATTCAGCTTGAAATCAGGCACCCTAAAACTATCCTGTGTGTTAGTGGAACTACAGCAGGAAAAGCAGGAGAGGCTGAGTCCCAGTGCTGCCAGGAAAGAAGTTACATTGCTGCTAATAGAGAGCTGTTTAAAAACATCCAGCTCCTTTAGTTTACTGTCTCAGCTTGGATGTGAACGTCTGAAAAAAACTCACCCCTTTCCATGAAGGTTTTTATTATCTGGTGGAAGGCAATTCAAAACAGGAGAGAAATATTTCCTTTTTTTTTTTTTTTTTGTTTAAACCCAAACTTTTGGCTTGGCTTGCCTTTCAAAACCCCAAATGAAACCATTTAAATCTGCATGTTTCTACTACATTTAGATGTTTTTCATTGGGAAAATGAAAATGCTTCCTACAAGAGCCTCCGACAGGCGGGTCAGTGTGTGATTTCTGTCTCGAGCACACACACTGTGTAGTCAACTTTGGGTTTGACACCCAGGCACGCTGGGAAAAGCCACAGCTCCACTTCCCAGCTCGGGTCATACGCTCTGACAACAACGGCAGTTGCACAACTCCTTGTTATTTCCTATGCAGAGGAACATCATGGCAGTAGGTTTCTTGGCACAGATTTTGGGGATGGCACTCCTTTGTATGACTAATGATGTTCATATGTGGTTGTTGTTCATTTTTCACTCTGTAATACTTCCTTTTCCTTCGGAGACATTTCCAGGCCAGGTTTTCCATTCGGTTCATCTGAGATGGAGGAAAAGTCTGTGCCTGGTTCTGCTGTGCCTGGAGGGTGATGGAATTTCTGGATGGCTTCAAGGACATCTTTTGAGTGTCCCTTGCCCACAATGCCATGTCCCCTCTGCAGAGAGCTCTCACATAAGAAATATTCATCCCTCTTCAATGTCAGCAAGGTGGGGACTGGTCCCCAGCTCCAGGACAGTCTGCAGGAGATGTGAGGGAGGTTCAGGATGGGATAACAGGCACAGAGTGCACCAAGAGCTTCTCCTGCTGGCCTTGGGGCAGGTGGAGAGACTCAGGAGCTGACAGAGGTCGCAGTTCCACACCTCACCAATATCCAAGCCTTGAAGGAGGCACACGGGGCACAGCCCAGAACCCGAAATTTGTCTATGCAAATAGCTGTATAATTAGGAGCTCAGAGAAAAATAACCCATTGCCAAGAAAACCCTGAGGAGCAGAGAGGGCTTAAACTCCCCATGACTCTGATTTTCAGTCCCTCGTTCAGCTGGTGCGGGGCCGAGCCAGGTCTCCACTGGTGCAAATACAAGTGGAAAAGGAAGATTTTTGCTGCCCTGATTGCTTAGAAGAGGTCCAAGAAGAACTGAAGGGTTCAGTGCTCGCCGTCTGCCGTTGCCTCGTGGTGCTGTGGGTGAGGGACAGTGCCAGCAGTGCTGTCCCAGGGGGGACCTGCAACCTGTGGCACTGCCAGGAACAAAAGGAGCTGCCGTTGCTTTCACTTAAACAGTTGGCCTGGTGTTGCTGGGTTGATTTAAAGCTTTTCACTGGGGCTGTGTGGGCAGGGGCTGGTGTGTGCGTGTTTACCACTCCAGCGAGAAATGCAGTTTGAATGGCTCTGATGAAGGTTTGGACACAGCTCACCACAGCTCTGCAGGTTCCCGGAGGACTCTCCTAATTGCTGCTTTGGGTTTGCTTTTCCTCCTTATTTCTAAGTTTTCCAGCTCTAACGCCAAAGGAAGCTCTATTCTATGTAATTATTACTCAAAACTTTGAAAACATTAAGTAGGAAAAATAGGCCATTAAACAACTAAGAGGCAAAGGAACAAGTGTGAATTATGGCCCTGCCCTGTGGTTTGACTGTGATGGGTTTGTTCCACCCATGGAGAGATGCTGGAGAAGGGAAGGTTGAGTGGGTTGTTTTGCTTAATCTCTCTGCTGTCAGAGTTGCAGTCCCTGGAGAACGCAGGTCTATAGAGAAATGTGGCTCCCCTTTGAAAGGCAGTGCACATGCCCAGCTCCCAGCAAAGGACTTTTGTTCTGCTCTGATTTATACCGTTCTCCGGGGCAAAGAGAAGTGGCTGTCATGGTTGGAAGGATTACTCGCGACTGGAGGGAAGGGTGGACTATCCAAGAATAATTTGTTCTCTTGGCTGGGCATGGAAATCCCTCTCCCCCCCTTCCCCAGTCTCCATCCCCCTGTCCCCCATCCCCCTTGTCCCCCATCCCTCACCCACAAGGCGATGCTGGCTCCCAAGGTCCTGCACCAGCTGCTCTGCCTGAGGCTGGACAGGGCCAGCTGGGAAATGCCTGTCACAGGGTGATCCCTGTCACCTCACACTTCCAGCCCGGAGGAACCACAGCCTGGGGACGCTCCTGCCCCTTAGCCAGGACCGAAAGGGGTTTATTGAGACTGAGCATCTCGCCCAGAGCAGTGAGAATGGCCCACTGTGCCCCTTAGACACCTGCCCAAGGGTGAGGTGCAGCACCCTTGGAGGAGGCTGTTTCTCCCTTGTGGCTCCAAAAGGGAATTTGGCGTGGCCAGCTCCAATGTCATATGGCTACTGAAGCACAGACTGTAAGGCACGTGGGCTTCCACCTTGTCCACTTAGCATGCCATGTGCCACCTCTCCATGGTGAGCATCTTCTGCCTACGCACAGCGTGGCACAGCTTGGGCTGAGGTTTCTGAGACCCACTTCAGCACAAGGAAAGCCTGGCAGTCGGCCTCTGGCATCCAGGGATGTCCAAGGGGGCTCCCGGAGGAGCTGAACTCTGGGGCCATTGCTGGTGGATGAGTGGCTGCCCTAAAGACCCCGGGAGCCTCAGAGGGCTCCCTTTGGCCAGCCAAGGGTCACTTCACCAACACTGTCACCTCGCTCGCTCCAGCCAAGGATGTGACTTCACTAATCTGCTCCTAGAATTTTTCTGCTTGTTTGTTTTGTTTTGATCCAAGGAGGAGAAGGAGGAGAAGGAGGGTGGTGCCTCCACATGCACAAGGTCAGCCACCTCTGAACCCCAGTGCCAGAAGCCCTTTTCATGCTCTATAAATTTTATTGGAAAATCTGTTTCGCTTAGCGGGGAAGGTGGTGGTAGTGTTTTTTCTCTCCTGGTAACGCACCATGAAAAGGCTCATTAAAAGCGAGCTCCTCGTTCGGATTAATCCTTCCAGGCAGGCAGAGGTGACACACGCTAATGACATTTCCAGCCGGGCTTGTCCCCTGAGACTCTGGCTGCTATTGCAGGCCGAGTACGGCCGAAGGAGACGGCGCGTTGGACGTCGCACAGGTTGCTCTTGGCTCCAGTGCTCATTTATAGTGGAGAAATGCCTGCAGGAGCCAGGGAACTGCTGTCTCTCCAGCAGGACTAGGAGGTTTTGTTCTCCACGTGCATGATGGACTGTCCTCCTGCGGACATGGGCTGTTCCCGGCCTCCAGAAGGGTTCAGGAAGATGAGGAGTGGACATCCTTGGCATCCACACAGATCCCCGCGGCACAAAGGGAGCTGCTGACTGTGGACTTCTCCGAGGCACCGGAACGCCCGTCTGCACCAGGTTGTTTTGTTAACCTCAGACTGCTGCTTGGCCCCTGCCAAAGCTCTGATGTTCTTGGAAAACGCTGGGCTAATGAGATGCCTTTTCAAACAACAGCTGACTTCACAAACCGGTCATTGGCTTAGCAGGCACTGGTTCCCAACTAACGGGACTGAGGTGGATCTCCTTGGGTGTCACATCATTTCCCCCTCCACATCATTGCCCATGTTTGGCAGTGGAAACTCCACGTTTGCCCCAAACTCTTCTCCACTACTTTTCTGACAAGCCAAACCTGACTTCTGGTGCAGCTCCTGAACGCAGGTCCAGTTTAATAGTTGTGAGAACTCAAAGCAGAAATCTTAGTCTGCTCCATCCTATTGGAAACCCCTGTCCAACTGGAGAAAAGAAGAACCAAGGATGTTCCCAGGGTGGGTCAAGAACATGCCTGGGGCCACCTAAGGTGTGCTGGATGGAGGGCAGCCTGTGGCCAGGAGGTGCTGCTCAGCCTGAGCTGTGCTGACATTTCTCCTCTTGGATCCAGCTCTGCAGTGACACAAGGCAGAGAACTGTCAGAAGAAAGTTCCCACATCCTGCCAGCTCCTCCTGCCCTTAGCAAACATCCAGCCCTTCATGCACAGGGTGTTTCACCTAAGCCTGGACAGGTACCAGAGAGGAGCACCCAGTGCTGATGATGGACCACTTCGCTTTTCTCCGAGGGTCTTGACCACTGTGGCCAAGAAACATAAGGCCTTGTAAAGCTCTGTTGGGCCAGGAATAAAGGGAATTTGCTGAAAGAAGGTTACCATGTTTATATAAGTAAGGAAAGGGGAGTTGTATTTGGACTGGCAGAGGGCAGTTGTTTTCAGTTAAACAGAGCTGAGCACAGAACACGGCCTATGGCTGCTTCCTCGCTGAGGTCTTGTTCATTTTGGCCTGAGCAGCTCCGGGTCAGGGAGGCAAAGCTGCAGCTCATCCATGGGGGAGGCAGGGCAGGGAGACATGCAAAGGGCAGGACAGAGCAGCCTGTGCTGCTGGAGCTGGGCACTCGTCTGGAGTCAGCAGACACAGCCCATCCTGGCCCCTGAGCTGCCAATGCAGGGTCCAGCCAGGGCCGACACAGAACACTTCCAGCTGACATCGAGTCCATCAGCTGCCCTGATCTTCTCCCTCCTGATAACCGTCACTCCCAGCTTGGTAGCTCACAGGATCCTTCGCAGACAAGCCAAGTGGGAGCATTCCCAGCACTGCCCTGGTAGGAGTTCGACCAGAATTTGGGCTCCAGCACAGAGGATGCTCCCGAACGAATGTTACCACATCAGGGCTTTCATCACTTAAAGATGTTTAAAATGAGTAGGAGCTGGATGTAGAGGTGTGGAGCATCCCTGGCTTGGCTGCTCAGTGGTGTGAGTCCTCGTGAGTGTGGCTGGGTGGAGAACTACCTGGGGCTGCTGCTGTGGGCAGCAAGAAGGGCTCACCCCTAACAGAGACACTCTAAGAGGGGGCACAGAGCTCTGTTTTGGTTGCCCCGCTGAGGAGTTTCTATACAAGCAGGGCAGGTGAATGCAGCAGGAGCTGGATTTGATGTGTGGCCACCTCCATACTCAGCATCACCTTCCTATGAGGCAGCCAATGTGCAGCTCTGGGGCTGGGGCTCAGCTCTGCCTTTTTGCCTCTGCATCCTCAGCCCACACTGGGAGCAGCATCAGAGCAGCCTCTCAGCCTCAGGGCAGCAGTCGGGTCTGCCAAGGGTTCTTTGGTCATCTCAGGGGTCTTGGGAGGGTGCGGAGCAGCAGAGCCAAAAAATAAATCTACCGGCCAAGGATTATCAAGAGTTTCCTGGATAAAATCTTTGTAGCAAACCTGACCTGAAGAAATAAGACATAAATGTGATGCTTGGCATAGGGAATGTATTGCACTCCCTGCTGAGTGAACTCTTTCAAACAGCTCATCACTGACCTTGGGATTGGAGATGGTGGGTCGGTGTCTCGGCGGGTCGGTTGAGTCCATGGCCACAGGCTGATGCCTTTCAGAGGAAGCCTGAGGTTCAAGGTGTCTCCCATTTGTAGCCATGGAGATGCACTGCTGTGCTAAAGGGAGCTTTTCTGGTTAAATGGGGAATCCAACTAAGGGTGGAGAAAAAATCAGGCTGACCTTTGCCAAAAACGTGATGAGACAATAGTTGTGGAAGGACATGGGACAGGAGACCCTTTTCCTTGATCTAGTTCAAAAAGGGAGGTAAGAGCACTACCAGTTTGGCAGAGAACCCCCTCAGGGCGTGAGGGGATCTGGTGGACCTTTCCTGAAGCTGTGAGATCCTTGCCTACTTTATCCTGGGTGGCTGAAGCAGGCCGTGTTAAAAGGGGATGAAGGTAACACGATAGACTGGGACTTTGTTTCTGCGCCGTGCGGTTCATTCAGGGGGATTACAGGCGCTTTTCAGCCCGTTACCACCTGGAGAGGCAAATACAAGGGAACGCTGGTTGGAATAGGCAACCCACCGAGCAGCCTCAGTTCTGCCACAGCCAGAGCTGTGGAAGGTTAAAAATGATCCGGGCAGGACAATTGCCTGGAGCAGAGGGACCAGTTGGGCACACGGGGCCAGAGCGAAGGGTTTGAAGTCGTGGCTGCAGCCGAGGGGCAGCTCAGGGTGCTGAGGCCCAGAAGGGGATGCTGACATGAAATCAAGCCTAAGAGCCCTCTGAATGAAACCATCTCTTGCGATTCTCAAGAGAAAGAGAATTGTGTGAAGACTAAAGCTGGAGGTTGATGGGACTGAGTTAAAGATCTGTAGGGTCAGGTGCAAAAAGCCCTGTTTCCTGATGAGGATATTGTAATGGATGAAGGAATAAATGCTGGAGAGCATCAGGGTATAGGGCCAGGTCTTATGGACTCTGTCTCAATCCATGCTGATGTGGCCCCAGATGCAGCCTCTGTGTCCTACAAGATGCCGTGGAGACACCCTGAGGGTGGAAACTGCAGACAGTTCCCCATTCCCGGTGTAGCTGGAGCCACTGGAGAGCATCCCAAAGGGCCATCACAGGGTGGAAACTTGAAGCTCCCTCTCTCCAGGACCAACTGAGCATCCAGACCCACGGCCATCGTTCTCAGCTCCAGCCATTCTGAATGCAATGTTTTTCGCACTCAGGCAGAGTCCCAGAGCTTCACTTTGAATAATGTCCATTTGGGGTTGTTTTGCCTGAAATAATAGTTTCTCAGTTTATTAAAAGTGTGAGCTGAGTGTCAGCAGCTACAAAGGTTATTTTTTAGAGTTTATTGCTGATGAAGCCTCACTAGAAGCACATATCCCACATCCTTAGGGCAATACATGTGCAAAGTCCTTGCAGCTCTGCAGCATCTTCTGAGTCAAAGAAGGTGGGCGAGCAACACCACCCATGCGCCCTAGTCCTCAGTCCCTTCAAAGGGCTTCCCAAAGAAAAAGGCCTGTCTGGGGCAGTGTCTGTGGCTGGACTCTCACGCTGAGCAGGTGATGATGGAGATCCTGCTCCACACAGAGGGAAGCTCCTGCTCCCCCCTCAGCCAGCGCTGCTCAGGCTGTGGTTTCACGGTCCCTGGGGCATTTCTCCTGCCCACGCACTGCTGGCCACAGCCACACAGCCAATGCATCCAAGACTGGAACCAGCGATAAATAACCCAGCAGTAGTTTCAAAAATGACACCAAAGTTTTGTTTCTCTGTTGGGACACTCTCCATGCAGCTGTCCAAATAGAGGGACAGGACCTGCCTGTGTCCATGCTGTTGCTGAAGAAATACCCTCTGTCACCCAGGAGGGCATCAAGGGCATGGGCAGGACTTCTGCATGCTCTCCAGTGTGCCATGGGGGCATCCCATCCCCAGGACAGTCAGGGTACTCCAGCCCCTCTGGCCACAGTGCCAGCTCCAAAGTGGCCCCACAGGAGTCTGGTCCATCTGCAGGAACAGCTCCTGGGATGAGCCGTGTGGCTGGAGAGGTCTGCTGTGTGCCACCAACTTAAATCCAGGGAAAGCTGTACCCCAGAGCCCAGCAGTCTGGACAACTGCCTGGCAGCATCCAGCTGTGAGTGGCTGTGCTGCAGCTCTCCCAGCCACCCACTGCTCCCTGGGCACAAACATCTCTGTCCCGTCCTGGGAAGGGCTCTGAAGTTGCATTTGAAACACCACTTGAGTTGTGCCTCCCCTTCACTGGCAAGCACAGCCCAAATGGCCTCGTGCCTGCTGCCAGCCCCAGCATGCTGGTCGGGGGGAGCAGGGAACCATCCTGGTGTGGTAGTTTAAATTTTAGGCTTTGGTGAGGTTTGTTGTTCTTTAGGCCTTCCTCAACAACTGGGGTCAAAAACTGAGGCAGTATTCCATCCTATTTCCCCACGTCATCAGGTGCATATAAGATAGGGGAGGGGGAGGTCCCCTTTTCTCTTGGGCTCAGCGTCCCCCCCGCTCACAGCTCTGGGGCAGCAGCTCTCAGTGTTTGGGCTGCCCTTATCTCTGTGGGCTGAGCCCTGAGCCGAGGGCTCTGTGCGAGTCGTGTCAGAGGGAAGAGACTTGCTGTTCTTAAGGGA
>VWZG01002151.1:53975-102102 GCA_013396735.1 Grallaria varia
TTTTTTTCCCCTTTGTTTTTCTCCATTTTTTGGTGGGGGGAAGGAAGGCTGTCTTGGGAGCCAACCAAAACTTTTACACCCTGGAAGGGCTGGACGTGCCATGTGACAGAGATGTGCCCAAATCTCAGCTGGTGGCACCAGGTCAGCTCTCACCTGCAGCTGCCTCGGTGCCAGGCTGCAGCAGATACTCTGATTTTGGAGTGCAAGTGTCCGTTTAGTTTTGCTTGTCAACGGGAGCAACAAATAAATCCCTCTCAGTGGCACTCCCCGAAATAGTGCCGCTGGAATGAATCTGCTGCGCTGCTTTCAAAGGGAGAAGAAAGCTTTTCTCCCGTGGAGGGAACGTGCTTGGCCATAGGTGGAGAAGACATGAGCTCCTGGGGGAAGGGACATCAGAGAGAGCTTTGGCCTGATGATCCAAGCTTGGTTTCGAAAGAAGCAGTGTCTGGCGTGGTGAAGATGAGGTTGTTTCTCTGTGACTGGAAGTTCAAAGGTCGTTCAGGTGAAAACACATCTGCTTTCCAAGTGGATTCAGCAGCCATCCCACTGCTGAGTTCCGGGACCTCAATCCAACACCTTACATGGCAGCCAGAAAACGCCAAGGGCCAAATTCAAGCCCATAACAACTTAAAGAGCTTCCACCACTAAGGGAGGGCTGAGACCCACGTCCCCTTGGCATCTCAGCCTCTCCTTGCTGTACCACCCTTGCTAGGCTGGCCTTTTCTCCCACTCATTTCTGCTCCTTTGGGTCTGACAGCAAGGTGACACCTTGGTGGGTGTCACAGGTTCGTTTTCCTCATGTCAGCCCTGGAGTCCCTGTTTTTGTGGTTTTTGAAGACATTGTTTCCTAACGTAGGAACATCCCTTAAGGCCCTGAGCATTCCCTGACATCAGTGTGAGCGAGGTCCAGCCCGTTGGTCTACAAACATCTGGGTTCCTGGGAAATGCCTCGTGTTCCTGCCGGTGCTCTGCTGCCTGTTAACGCTTATAAAATGATGTTTATTTCCTGTCGTGGGGTTTGGGCTCCAGCTCAGGGTTGTTTCCAGGGCTGCAGTCAGCTTTGTGCCAGAGACACAAACTGTGGCAAACAAGCCCTTAAAAGCCTCGTGTTCAGCAGAGGGCAAAGCACAGACACTGCAGAGGTTTGGCTCGGGAAACCCGAAGGAAGGCAAGGCAGGAGAACTGACACGCACAGGGGCACCCTGAGCCGATCTAGGGGTGGGTGAGGGCTGGGGATGGTTGTCCCTCCTGGCTCCGAAGCTGTGGCCGGTGGGGTGGCACCTGGCTTGGGTGGGACAGAGACACTTCACCCTGGGGACACAGCTGGGCTTCCCCATGGAGATGGTGGTGGTGGCTTGCACAGCAGCTGGGCTGGAAACCCAGCCAGAAAAGCTTCTGTGGGAGAGATCTTGCACATCAGCCCCTGCTGTGGTCAGGCTTTTTGGAGTTAATGCATGTTTGGGTGTCTCCAAGACCTCCAGGTTTGTGACAGGGTGAGCAAACACAGGGGTAGGAGTTTCTTCAGGCAGCTCAGGCTCTGGGGTGGAAAGGGTGGGTGTTGGGTGGTTGCTTCCAGTGTGGAAGGATCTCCTATCCCAGGGGTCTCCCAGCCCAGGGCACAGCCCTGTGGCCCTCCACGCCTGCAGAGGGGACTTGGGAGTGGGCGAGTGCCGGCGGCCCCGGCCAAGCTGGGAACTGCAAAAGCCTTTCTGTCCGGAGGTGGGCTTGAGCTCAAGCCTGTTTCCTTTTCCTTGCCAAAGCATCTGCTGTCCTGCGTATTTCCCTTCCCCCTTCCTTCCAGGGTTTCAGGCCATAGAAATGTTTTATCTGATCCCCCACACCAAACCTCCCTTTGGTTTGATTCTCTGTGGTTTGATCTCCCTCCTCTGGTTGCCTTGAGGTGACCTCAACTTTGCAGTGCCCTTTCACACCGGAAAACCAAAATACTGCGTTTCCAAATTGCCCAGATGGGTATTTCCAATGACCTAATGGGAAAATCAGCATTTCTGTACAGCTTGATCACCATGACTCAGGAGCAGCTCCAGCTGGTCCCAAGCTGCTTTAATCAATCGATAATTTATTTGGCTGGAAAATGCCCCCAGCGAGGGTGGGATCCTGCAGTCTTTGGGGCCTGTGGTGATCCCTGTGCTCCGGCTGTGCAGGGCTGCAAATTTGGAAATTTGGCTGTAGCTGCTGCAAACGTGAGTTGCCCAGAGAGGGGCTGTTAACCAGGGCCACTCGTGGGGCTGCTGGGGCAGAGCAAGCCTGGCTGCTCCAGGGGCACGGCAGATTTTTGAGGTGCCACCACGGGAGGAGGCTGTGAGAGCATCATCTCACCCATCCCCAGCACCATTTCATGGTGATTTCTGTTGAAGTCAGGGATGGAAATGGAAGACAACCCAAAATGCTCACTTCTTGGGTCAAACCTGGTTTTAAGCACTGGTCTCTGTCTGCACTGGTACATTGAAGCTCTGTGGGCTGTGGATGGCATAGCTTGCAGCGTGGTGGGGGACACATTCCCCCTTGGGGCTGTAACTAGAGAGTGTCAGGATGCCAATTCCTTTGTCACCTCACCATAACTGCTCCTTGATCTGCCCAGTGCATCAGCAAGACCACCTGGGAGGTCTCTCCTCCTGCTCGTGCCATGTACAGCTGGCTCAGGGCACGAGGAGCCTGTTGCCCACAGCAGAAATGCTTCTCAGCCCAAACCACTCGCAGGGACTTCAGGACAAAGGACAGGCAAGGGTGTCCTCACAGATGGGGACGTGGGGGGAAAAGGGAGCAGCTGAAGTTAGAAATCATTGTCAGAGCAGCTCCCCAGCCCCAGTGCTCGGGGTGTATTTCCACACTGCTCAGCATCCTCATCCCTCACCAAAGCCAAGGCAGCTCCCATCTGCAGGAGTCAGGCCCTTCACTGACTGGGCATTGTGATGGAAAGCCTCTTACTGGGCCCTGTGAAGTCACTCAGACTCATTTTGTGGCTATGCTGGAATGCACTAACCAGGAGTTGTTTTGAGGTCAGAAAGGAGTGAGTTGTTTGCAGACAATTGATGTTGTTATTAAAAACATCCACGGGAGAGAGGAGGGGGAGGGAGGTCTTTCCTGTTTGGGAAATAGTTTCTCACTGCATCCATCAGGCAAAAGAATCCTGTATGAAATATTAATTTAAAAAAAAAAAAAAAGGAAAAGGTTTCTGGGGCACACGCGCCTGAAAATGAACCACAGCAGGATCAGAGGTTTGGCTCAGAGCAGCATCCAAGACTCCAAAGCGGAGGCCAGATTGAAATCCAGGACTCCACGCTCCCAGCCAGTTGCTGTAGCTGGAGGAAATGCAGTTTCCTTAAGAGAAATGCAATCTCCTCTCTGCAACACTCGGGCAAGCTCGTGAAGTTCAGCTGAAGCCTGGAGTGGGTGTCCCACCGAGACAGAATCAGTCTAAGTGTGGTGTGGCTGCCGGACTGCAGGGACGTGGAATCACGTCAAAAAAGGAGGAAAAACCCCTCAGCTGAAGGGATTAGGCCTGTCATTCTGCCTCCACATCGTTAATCTCCCAGCCCAGGGCAAGCACCTTTTCCAGCCCTGCCCCAGAGCGGTAAGAAGTCACCTCAGGTGTGACCTGAGATGCAGCCACACCACGTGGCATTGTCACGCTGTGGTCACTCTGCTCCATGGGAGCCAAGCCAGCCTCTCCACACCATTAGCACCACGTGGTCCCTGGCACGGAGCTGGCCTGGACCAGCTTTCCCTGTTTGCAGCCACAGTGCAGGGGTCCTACATCCAGAGACCCTTCCCATGTGATGGACGGGAGGGAGAAACAGTTTGGACATGAGCTGAACAGTGTCCCTGGCAGCTCAGATTTAAGCTAGGGGTGTTTTGGTATGAGAATCAGCTCATGGGTGGCTTCGGGATTTCAGGAGGTATGACCCAATTCCTGCCCATGCCCAGCCTGCCCCTTGTCCATGTGAGTGCCCAGTCATGCTTCTTGCCATCACTGCAGGGTGGTCATGGACCAGGCTCAGATCCAGGACAGAATGAAGCCTCCTCTCATGGTGGTGGGATGGGCAATTTTAGGGCCAAAGTGGCCCATCCCTTGGCTTGAGTGACACAAGCCCATCCCTGAGCATCCTTCTCACCATCGACAGCACTGCCACTCCCAGGAATGTCTGCACATCTGCAGCCCTCCTTTGAAACCATCCAGATCTGCAGACTGTGCCATGGGCAGTCAGAGCTAATTGCCCCTGATAAGGTAATTAAAGGGTTCCGATAAAATGTGCCTGGTGGGCACAGGAGTCTGTGGTGGCCCAGGGCGAGGGAGAAGGAGGCTGCTGGGACACCCAGGGCTCCATTACATCCTCTTCTCCTCTGCCCTCAAAGAGGTTGTCAACACCTTTCCTTTGGTCTGGGCTGGCTTGTAGTCATTGCTCTGCCCCGGGGTGGTTTTTGGCAGTGACCCTGATGTTAACAGATGTGCCACAGGATGGTGACAGTGGCTCCACAGCCACAGCACAGTGGAGAACAGGGGGCTTGGAAAATGTGAGTGATATGGCTTTAGGAGAGGGGGGACCCCACTATCCTTCTCCCACCTCCAGAGTACCCTCTGCAAGGTACTTCCATTTCTTAAGTCTTCACCAAAATGAAAAGCAAAGAGCTTCCACAGCCCAAAACGGCTTTATGTGTCTGGGTGTTGACATCAAGCTCTTCTCCAAAGACCTGCCCCCTTGCTATGGATGCTATCACAACAGGGATTAACCATCCTCTTCTAACAGGCCAGGTCTTTCCTGGCCCCCTGCCTGTGTGAAAGAAGCAGCAAGGGCCACGATGGCCAAGGCAGTGTCCCAGGGCTGAGGCAGGCATGGGAGGCTGATCCCAGCAGAAAAGCTGGCAAATCCCCGTGTTTGACTGGCTTTGATCTGGATTAAATCCCTCGGAGAGAAACAGAGGAACAGCCTTCCTGGGGCTGTGTGTTTTGACTTGATGCCATCAAAGTTTGCCCTGAGTGACCTTTCCAAGCGTGCAGGCAGCCACAGGCTCTGGGCTGGGCAGTGAAGTGCTGCTGCATTTCCAGGTGCATTGTCCTTGCCTGAGGGAGTCTGTGGGCTCAGATTTGGTGGCTTTGCTTCAGGATTGCATTGTTTTCTGCCTGATCCATCCTTGGTGATGCTGGGTCAGTGGGATCACTCCCAGGCCCACACCACCTCAGGGCTGGGCTGAGCTGTGCAGAACCAGGAGCTGTGTCCTTCATGGGGTGTCCTCTGATGCTTTAAGGTTGTCCTTACATACCCATTCCCCTTGTCCTGCACCACCAGGTATTTTTCCATCTGTGCCCTCAGGACTATGCTCAAACACTGGCTTAAGGCAGGGGAGACTTGGCATGATCTCCCTACCCTACATTTCCCAAGAGGTCCAATGTCCCCAAAGAGACTTGTGTCTCCAGCTCATCAATTCTTTGATCAGTTCTGTGATCCCACAGCCCTGGTGAAGTGGATAAGAGCTGTTTGGGAAGATGAGCACGCAGACCATGAGTCTGCTGGAGATGTTGGCACCTAAGGAGTACCACGGCTGCTGAACCATCAGCTAACAGCCCATCACATACAGCAACCCAGACCCATCTCTGGGCTGAGCTTTCAGCCAGCTCAGCTTATCCCTGGCCAGCTGGGAAGCAGGAGAATGGAAAAGTAACGCATCCCACGGCAATCCAAGGGAAAGTGAGGAGGTGAAATACTGTGTTCCAGCTAAAGGTGTGTGGGACACCCGGGCTGGCAGCTGCTCCCTTGCAGAGGGTGGGATGTGACCTTTGAATGCTCACAGGTGCTGGGGTGTTAAACACAGCAGGGCAGTGCAGGATGGTCCCATTCACCCATGGGATCGTGGTGCTGCCTTCCCTGGAGACCCCTGCAGTGGGCAGAGATGCTGAGCCCAGCCCTGGTGGCCACCCATCCTCCCTGACCTGCCCCAGCCCAGGCCCAATCAACATTTTCGCCCAGAGCCTGTTACAGAAAACCATTAACAGTAGCACTGCTCCCCTGATAAGGCAGGATAAGCCTGTCAGCTTTTTTGATAAAACCCCAATCTCCAGGAAAACAAAATACAGCAGTGCCCTGCTGGGGAGTGCCGGGACTGCCCGGCCGGGCTGGGAGCACCGAGCAGAAAGTCACCATCGCAGTGCGGGGGGAGCAGGGCAGGCAGCGTGTGCGAGCCCTCCGTGAAACACTGTCATGTCCCTGCCGACGGTAACACTGACTGGGGGTCAGGCACATCAGCGGGAGTTTTCCTTCCCTCTCAGATGCCCCGATAGTGTCCCGGTGATAAGATAGCTCTGTTTACCCGGGCCGCAGGGGAGAGCTTTGTCCGCAGCCCCGGAGGTGCGAATATCCCTGAGCAAAGAGGGCTCCTCACACCTGCGGGGCGCTGAGAGACAGCCCTGGGCAATGCGGCATCCCGGGCACCGCGGGATGGGCGGTGGATGCTCTCCCTCCCCATCACCCGCTGGGGTTTGTGCTCAGGATTGTTGTGGATGCAGGATGACCCCAGGTTTTGGAAGCCTTGGAAGTGGAATTCAAATCCGTCTGTGTTGAGGTTTCCCAGCTAAAGCTGGATTTTTATAAGTCATGTAACAGAAAGATTCACCGACAATTCCGGCTCCCGTGTCCCACAGCCTGCGCCGTAAAACCCTCCCAGGGTCCCCCAGAGGCACCTGCCCACTTCCAGGGAGGGAAACTGAGGCATGGCAGGGTTAGGTGGCTTGACCAGGACTGACCAAGCTATGGCAGGACCTTCTTTGCATCTGGTGGGGTTCGTTTGTGCACCAGCGGGCAGGGAACGGGGTAGTGCAGCTGCCTGTTTGGTACAGCCGTTTGTCACCAGCTGTGACGGCCAGGGAAGTGTGTGCCCACGCCTCGGGACAGGCAGGAGTGGGCTGACTCTGCTCCCTGCCTCGGCATTGGCAGCTTCGGAATTTTGGGGTGTTTGCAGAGCAGAAAGAAGGGCAGAGCAGAGGCAGCAAACACGTGTGCCAGGGATCAGCTTCCAACCTTCCTCCCGCCATGCGTGAAGGCGTGGATGGCCCCTGTTTTTGGATGAATTAGCAGCAATCTAGTGCATTTTATTAGCAGGGAGGTGTGGTGGTGACCAGCCCCGGGCTCCTGGAATGATGTTTCCCATGCACACACTTGCCTCAGCAGAGCACTTTGCAGAGCTGCAGGAGCTCAGGCCCCTTTCGGGTTTGGCTGCTGGTGAACCAAACCAGCCCAAAGTGATTAGGGAACTTCATTGCCAGAAAAACAGAGAGACTCCCATGCAGGGAAGATCAGGATTTATTTTGGACCAGTAATGCTTGACCTCTGTCTTGGAAGACACCGGTTCTTCTCTTTGCAGTAGCTGATGTAAGAAACCAATCCTACAAAGCACTCCTCTACTTTTAAATGCATTAATTAATATAACAGGATTAGAAAATACTTTCCAAAAATGGGTCACTCTCGATCTCAGCTCCAGCAGCTTAGGGTGGCTCAAGGCTTTGGTGTTGTACCAGGACACGGGTGTCCTTCTGAACACAGTCAGGGGTTTGCAGTTGGTGATGGCACAGGCTGAGAGGAGGGTTTCTGCCTCTCCTGGAGTGGCCTCCAGCCTGGGAAAGGGCATCGTGGTGGGAAGGGTGCTGTGGTGGGAAGGATGCTGTGGTGGGAAGGATGCTGTGGTGTGAAGAGGTGCAGTGGTGGGAAGGGGTGCTGTGGTGGGAAGAGGTGCTGTGGTGGGAAGGGTGCTGTGGTGGGAAGGGTGCTGTGGTGGGAAGAGGTGCTGTGGTGGGAAGGATGCTGTGGTAGGAAGGATGCTATGGTGGGAACGGGTCCTGTGGTGGGAAGGGGTGCTGTGCTGGGAATGGATCCTGTAGTGGGAAGGGTGCTGTGCTGGGAAGAGGTGCTGTGCTGGGAAGGGTGCTATGGTGGGAAGGGTGCTATGGTGGGAAGGGTGCTGTGGTGGGAAGAGGTGCTGTGGTGGGAAGGGTGCTGTGCTGGGAAGGGTGCTATGGTGGGAAGGGTGCTGTGGTGGGAAGGGTGCTGTGCTGGGGGAGCATCTCCTCACCAAGGAAAGGGCTGCCGGGCAGAAGTGGCTGAGCCCAGGCTGTGTGGCACAGGGACAACCCCATGGCCAACCTCTCCAGATGTCAGTCCTGCTCTACTGGGTGGCAATGAGTGCGTTGAGCTGCCAACGGCTCCCCTGAGCCAGCTCGGCCTCGGAGAGAAACCAAAACCCTTCCCGAGAGCCATCATCTGTTAAGCTTGTGTTAGTGCCTGACATGTCAAGTGGCCAGGCTGAGGTTTGTAATTCATGGGGCAGGGGAGGAGGCCGTGGCAAGCGCTCCCAAAGCCACCCTGTGCTCTGGCTCCCAGAGTGAGGCAAAGGCTGGAGCAGCATCTGCAGGCACAGGCTGGACCATCTCCCAAAGAGTCCCACAGTGTGGGACCATCCCCTTGGAGAGTTCCCTTCCTGGGGCTTTGGTCCATCCTGTAACCCAGCAGTTCCGTGAGTCACTTGTGGGGTCTGCCATCCTTTCCCAACTCCAGGAAGGATGCTCTTGGGGGCAGGGATCCCCTTTTCCTTTGCCACCGCAGGGATATGGGATCTGGAGGGGGTGTAAATGCCCAGATGCAGCCACCGGCACTGTCTGGGGTGATGAGACAATGGGACCCTGGGAGAGAGGAGGGAAGACAGAATCAAAACAATGGTGGGGAAAGGACAAAAGGGTGTTAAAGGAGCCACTGAGGCTCCAGAGGGAAATCCTACAAGAGCTGGATTTCGGAGAGGTGTTTCTGGTACAGTGGCACGGGGCACTGGACTCTGTGTCACCTTGGTGGGGACGCTGCTTTGTCTGGGGAGAGATGCCACGGGTCGTGCTGAGTTCCACGCCAGGCTCCGGCAGCAGCTCCCAGTTCCCAGCTGCAGGGTCCCTTCGGAAGCGGGTCTGGCTGGAGCTGGTTTAACAATTCCCCCGGCCCTGCTCCAGAGAAGATTGGGAAACGATCTAGGGTTAAAAAAACACAGCACGTTCCTGAACACTCTTTGTTTGTTTATAAAGCAGAGCCGAGCACGGCCCGACCTCACAGGAGGCTGAATTAGCCCCGCCGGAGGGGCAGTGACTGGGCACAGGAGCAGCAGCGCTTTGAGCTGGGTCTGCCCTGCAGGAAGCACAGCCTGAGCTGGTTTCAAACTGCTTTGCGTTGCTTTCGCCCCTGGCTGGTGGGGAACCACGGCCAAGTTTCCTGGCTCCCTGGGGCACTGATGGAAGCAGAGCTAAAGCTGTTTGTATCCCTGCTCCTTTTGGGCTGAAGAGCTCTGATACAGATTTGAAAACCCTTTGACTCTTCGCTGCGATGGTTGCGTTATCAGCCTTTTGCATTTGGGATAAACTCTGCTCTGAATGAGCAAATTCTTTCAATCTGTTTGTGTCATGGCTTTAACCCTCAAATTGCTGATCCCTCCTCGACCCAAAATGTAGGAAAGCGTATAGGAAAATGTCTTGGGTTGGGGCAGTGATGGCCTGTGCACTGGGTGTGCTGGTTCCTGCCCCTTGGTCTCGCTGGAGCATCACCTGGAGGTTTGCAGTGCTCAGATTCACCCCATGCCCTACTTTTGAGCTGCAGGGTTTTACAGAAGCACGAAAATACTGAGGAGAACAAGCACTTGGGGCCTGGGATGATGATTTTGGCAATTGGAAAAGCAACCACTCAACCTGCAGTGGTTCAGAACTGCCTGTGAGGTCGTCAGGCTGGACAGGTAGGAGGGAAACACCAAGGTGTGGGGTAGAGAGAGGAGAAAGGTCTCGTAAAGTACCACAGCTCCTGGAGCAGTCAAGGGAAGCTGCTGCTGAGATCTGTACCAGATAAGAGTGAAACCACAAGGCCAGAGTCTAAGTGGGTAAATTGTTCCCAAGTGGATTCCCCTCGGACTCTAAATAAACACAGACACTTCAGGAGCACCTCAGAGCTGGGCTGGGGTGGACAAAGGTGGGGCTGGTGGCTGCCTACTATTTTTGATAACCCGTGGGTTGTAGGGTGAGCCCTCCCATCAGCATCTGCCTTTGGATGGCATCTGATTGAATTATGGGCTGCAAACAATTCATTTCAAAGGATTTACAATCTCAGGAGGCTGGGTTTGGATGGTGCAATTAAACAAAGAGAGCTGATGACAGCCTGGTATCATCTCCCACACTGAAATAAAGAATTCACTTCCTGACTTTTCCCTTCTCAAAAAAAAGAAAAAAAAAAAAAGAGAAAAAAAGAAAAAAAGAAATTAAACTCTTTCCAGAAGGTTATCTGCAAACCTCCTGCACAACACCTGATTTGCAGAGGGGAACTCTTGCTGGCTCACTTAGAATGTGACAGTGCCATCGCTTCACTGGCTGTGCCCGACAAAGGGTACAAAGGTGGGTACAAAGGGCTGTCAGTCAGTGCAGGGCACAAGCCTGGCACATTCTCTGCCCATGTCCTTCCCAGCTATAGATCAGCCATCAGGTGAGGTCCACCTGGAGCTCTCATCCCACTCCTCCGAGGTGGTTCCTCCAGTCCTTGTTGAGGCATACCCATGATGTAGACTATGAGGCTGAAGGCCTCATCTTCAGTCAACTCCCAGAGGTTCTCCAGGTGGAAGAAGACTCAGCTTCAGTCCCTTCTGAAGAGCAGCCATGTCTCCTCCCAGCAGACTCACTGGAGGAAGTGAGGGCAATTTGCAACCCGTTTCCAGGCACTTTGAGTGCAGCCCTGTGTGCTGCACCAGGGCAAAGCTTGCTTTGTGATTTCCACCCTGTATTGAGTAAGACTGCTTTTGTCTTGGGATAGAATGCCTAGGGTGAGAGGTTGCCACAAATCCCAACATTCCAGTGCAACACAACGGGCCCACAGGTCTCTCATCCACCCCCATTGCCTATTGATAGATGGATCAGCTGCCTGGTGGCTTTGAAGGAGCCATGGCAGGTCACTGGACTTGTCTCCAAGGGTTCCAGGCAGGAACACAGAGATCAGGGGGGCCTTTGCTGGCTGCAAGCAGCTGTTTGCCACGTGTGCTGGCTGGCAGTGGGGGGATCTTCACTGCCCAGAGATTGTTAAAATCTGGCTCAAAACCTGAATATCTCAGAGCTGTAAATCTCCCAGGAGATAAGTCTTGCTCCTCTCATGCTTCCTGTGGGGCCAGAAACACCACGTGTGCAGCCAGGAAATACCGAGTGAGATTTTGGTGCTCCAGTCCAGTCTGGAACTAATAAATGTGGAAGCAGTTATGAAAATATCTCCCTCTGTGAAATTAATAAAAACATATATCAGACCCCAGTCAGACAGGTTCACGTTGGAGGTTAAGTTGGGAGCAGTGTCTGTCTCTGCTGGAACCAGCCCATGTGGCGTGGGGGGCTGGAGGGATGGACAGGCAGACACAGTGCCTGGTTTGCAGCATCTCCTGGATGCTCTCCAAAGGGATCTGGTGCTCTTGGGAAGAGCTTTGGTCACACTGCGCTACAGAAGGGTTGAGAATTGTGTTGACAAAGTCACCCCCAGTAGCTGATCTGATGGGACTTGTCCTTTCCTCTTTGGGGGCCACTCTGAACAGCTCTGGACTTTCTCCTGGTGCCTGCTCTCAAAGTCACAAGCCAGGGGCCACATACTGGGAGTTGGCCTTGCCAAGCTGCTGGCTGCCCAGTTTTGATGGCCACGGTCTGGGCTGGCTATGGGTGTTGATGGACATCTGGTTTCCCATGGACACGCCTGGTTTACCCCTCCTGACAGCTGGGCCCAGGGCAATTCCCAGAACACATTCATGGGTTGAATCTGTCAAGCTCTGCTGTTTAATATTTGCTTCTCTCACCCAGTCTGTAACCTCTGTTGAATGTTCACCCTTCCTGCTGCTGGGGTTGGTGATGACCATGGCAGGGCAGGGGTCCACTGGGGAGGCCTGATGGAAGGAGCAGGAGTGACCAGGGTGTGTTGGCACTGCCACACTCAACACCATAGAGTCCAGCCCACCAGCAGGATAAGAGTCCACTGCCCTGTCTCTACAGGCTTGGTTTGGCCATGAAAATCAGATTTTCAGGGAATTCAGCTACGAAACTCCATCAGCTTTGACCGAACATGCCCCCATTTTTCAGTGCTTTAGAAACTCGACCAAGCTTGAGCACTTCTTAGAGACAGCAAAAGACACATCCCTACCAGGGAGCAATGTTTTTCTGTTTAAGCCTTGGCTTCAACTATAAGGGCAATAGACCTTCTTTAAGGAAATAAATCCCCAAATTTGTTAGCACTGTCACAGCACAGTATTTTTCACTAGCCTCCTTTCCCATTACCAGCTGAATCATTTTAGCAGGGACTTTTCTGGAAATATTCAGCCTGAGTCAGATGCCTGATCTCAAACATCTCAGCCCAAACAATGAGTCTGGCACTTTTTTTTTTACATAAAAGAGAGTGATGGTCCTAACATTGGAAATGCCAGGTGGCTGTAAATGTTGCTGTTACCCACTTGGGCTTCCCTGTTGCAGACAGTTGTTATACTTTGCAGAGCCAGCACTGACAGGGAGGCATCTCAAGGGCCTTTTGGTCCTTGGGGCATGTAGGGGTTTGGGAACTGGGCAATATGGGAAGTGAAGGGTGCTTGGGGTGTGCAGCATCCTCAGAGAGGTCCTGAGTCACTCTGATGACATCTCATCTAGAACTTTTCCACAAAACTGCCATTCCTCGGGTTTTTCAGGCACGGAAAAGTCTTTTGTCCCCCCTCACTATTTTGTGCCAAGGGGAAGATGCTCTCAGCGTGTTTCTTTCTCTCTCTTGCTTCACCTACACTTGCAGGTTGGTCCTCCCTTTCTTGGAGGGTGTTTCTCATGGGTGAGTGGGGGCAGAGGCCTCGTGGGGAGCAGCTCAGAGTGTGAAGAGCTGCCCAAAAATCCTTCAGCCCGGGCAGTGGGGGGGTCCCAGCAGGGATGGGGCTTTCCTTCCCCCACCACAGCACACACTTGCTTTTGCTGCAGGCCAGCTCTGTGGCTCGGGGGCCGTGGGCGATGCCAGCCACAGCCGCATAGTTTGTGGTGTGTCCACACACTGCCCCCCATCTCTTTGCTCTGACTGTCAGGAAAACCTGGGGCCTGGCGCAGCCCTTGTGTCTGCCCCTCGCAGCCACAGCACCCTGATGGATTTCCCCTCGCTCGAGCAAACCACACCGACTTCCGAGCCTCCTCCTTACTCAGCCCCGACAGCTCACGCGAATGAATTGTCCTGAGCAAACACTTCTGTTCAGTGTCGGCCAGATGTGGGTCTGTGCTGGGTGGCACCGAGCCCCACGGGCGGGCACGAGGCCACCTGCCCTGCGAGCACAGCTGGGGCTGGGCACTCAGTCCTGGTGGCTCCAAGCTCTCGGGGGCACACAGTCCTACTCTGCAGGACTTTGTCCCCACCACCCACGCCTGGCCATTCTGCTGCAGCAAACCCTCTCCCCAGCATCCATAGCCCTCCAGAGAGATTCCTGCAGGCCACACCAGCCGGGACCACTCACCAGGCACAGCCCTGGCAGCCCAAGGCACAGCAGCCCCTGCTGGACTGGTGGGGTCCAGTGGCATGTAGTGGTGTGGGAGCTCATCCAGCAGCTCCAGATTCACGCCCAGCTGCTCCAAAGCCTCAAACTAGTTGCCAGCAAGCTTGAAGGGACACTGTAGGGCACAAGGGACACCCTCCTGCTGTCTCCAGAGGGAATTTCTCTTTACCTTCCAGTCAGGTCTCTGGCTGCTTCACCTCTGTTCGCCCTCTTTGATTTAAAGGTGGCTGTTTCCTTGACCAGCATGGTCCTCAAAAATAATATCCCTGAAGATCTCCAAGGGTAATGTGGGAGCAAAGCCCCCAAGATGGGTGCCTCTCTCAGCAGCCACGACAGTGCACGCAAGGATTGCTCCCGCAGAACAGGAATAATGGCTAAGGCTGAGCCAGCAATTTTCTGGAGAAAAGAAACTTATTTGGGAAAAGGACAATTTTAAAAAGACTGAGACTGTTCATAAATTCAAGTCAAATTTAGAGATTACTTTCAGCCTCTGGATTCTTCTATCCTCCCCTTTCCTGTCCCCCCCCTCCCCCGAATTATTGTTTGCAAAAATTAAAACAAAATGTTTTGGGGCTTTCGTTTGTTTAAAAAGCAATTTGCATTTTGAAAATTGCCAAAATATAAGCTTGGGGAGGGTGGGGTCTTTTGAAAGGGCAGCATTGTCATTGCGGAATGAAAACCACGGAGAGGAATGTGTCCTGGGAGACGCAGGGCGCTGGGACATGGGGCCTGGGGGACACAGCAGCAGCACAAAGACCACAGCCACAGCCCCCACTGCACAGCTCCAGCTTGCCCTTCCATTCATGGATCTCTTTTCGTTCTCCCAAATGGAAAATCCTGCCCACCTTGACATTCTTGGGGGAATTAATTTGACCAAGTCGCTGTTTTTAATGAGGAGAAGGTTCTGCGGCACTTTCTTCAGCTGGGTCCAAACCGCAGCTTTCCTCTTTTCCACCCCAACCTCCTCCAAATTTCTGAACATCTGTGTTTCAGTGAAATCTGGTTATTCATCCCGGAGCCCGGCCGCTCAGGTAGAGGCAGTTTGGTGAAGCTCTGTACATCTGTGTGCAATAAAGCAAGCGAACAAAAGGCCTGGGAGGTCCTTGGCAGAATGGGAGAAAGAGGAGAGCAGGAGGCAGCAGCACTGGGCAACTGGAGCCAAACCCTTCCAGCAGAGAGGGCTCAGCACCTGACCCAGGTTTTGCTCCTGGCTGGGTCCGCAGGGTGTGTGGAGGTGTCTTCTCCTCCGGGTGAAAAGCAAAGCGTGGGGAGTGGAGGCGATGCCGATACCGAGAGGGGATTTTTACCGCAGCCGGCAAAGGCGTTCATAGAAAGACAGTCTGAGTTGCTAAAGAGCTGCTTGCTGTGGCAGGGAAATCCAAACCGAGAAGCGGTGGCTGAAAATTAAAGCCAGGCCAAGTCATGTTGGCAAAGAGGCAAAATGCTTTGGCGCAGCGTGGGATCGACCTCGGGCCGAGGGAGAGGCAGGGCGGGAGCCGCGATCCCCGAGCGCCTCTGTCCAGGGAAACGTGGCCGGGTGAGCCCCGTGCCCTGCCCAGGGCACCCGAGGACCGTGCACAGGGTGGGCAACGGGATCCAAAAGCATCCCGACCCTGCGCTGGGTCCGCAGCGCTCAGCACCTCTGGGCTGCAGCACCAGCGGGGTGGATCCCATCCCAGCACGTCCCAGCAAGGACTGCCTGATCCCTGGACGGGTCGTTTGCTGCATTGCCCTAATTCCTCTGTCCCTGTGTGCTGTCGTCAGGAGAAAATAGGATGGCTATTTTCTTCCTATCGGACCAAAGCGTTCCCACTGGGCATCCATCAGGCTACAGATGGAGCTTCCAGCCAGCCCTGGCTGGTGGCCAGCGGTGCACAGCACTGGCCACTCAGGACCCAGGCACTCAGGGTGAACACAGGAGACAGTCATTTCAGTTAAAAATGCAGTTAAAACCGCACTCCTTGTGTCAGTTTGGCCCCTTCTGTCTGCAGAAACAGGTGGATCAGGAGCGGGCGGATGATGGAAATGCAGACAGGTGCTCAGGGTTAGGAGGCAACCAGTGTCCAGTGGTGTCCTCAGTGCCTTGGGAGTGCAGGTGGAAGAAGGAGACAGAACCAAGGCTGAGCGGACGGAGCCAAAAAAAGCTGAGGTGTCACACTGGAGGGGTGGCTGTGGCTCCCTGGCTGCTTGTGGTGCTTGTGGGAAGCCTGCAGAGGGGTCATGCTGCTCATGGAGATGGGCTGGACCAGCCCACACCTTCTCGCAGCTCATTCCCTTCCTCCTGGGAGGGTTTCTATCCCAAGGCATCCCCAACATCTATGTTGTTGACTCTGGATGAGGACTGGGATGGCTGTTTTGGGGAGCTCCTTGCAGATTCTTGTGAGGTTCAGTTTCTTCCCTTCTTCCAACACTGGTTTTTCCCATCCCTGGAAGATCAGTGTAAAATTGATCTCTGGACCGGAGCTGTGAGCTGCTCTGCACACTCCACTTACTCCTCCACATTCCTGTGCAGCTCTGTTCTGGTGGGACCAGCAGAAATATTAGCAAAGAACTCGAGAAAATCCCAAGAGTCCTGTTTTCCTGGCTTTGCAAAAACATTTCTGCTTATCAAGCAACCCAAAGAAATGCGAAGATTTTCAGTCACTCTTCGTGTGGGCTCAGCTTTGAATTTTAAAAAGGGATTTGCCAATGCAATCTTGCAAAACACTCGAGTGCCAAGTCCAACTCTCCTAAAATACAAGTTTTAGGAGGAGGTGAGCTTTCACTCTCTGGGGAAAACATGCATTTCTGACAAATTCAAGGAGGAACTAAGTCTTTGGTGAGGTCATGCCACCCCCTGGAGAAATGTGTGCTCGTATTGATCAATGGGGACTAAATGCTGTGGTTTGTAGCACCAAAGGCAGAGCTGCTCATGAGCCTCGAGGCTTTGAACGATGGGGATGTGCCCATGTGGTCCGAGGCTACACTGGGGGAACCAACCCTCAGAATGAGGGACTGAAATCCTTTTTTCTTCAGCTTGAGCTGAGTCTTGAGGCTGCACCGTTGTTATGGGTGTTGCCTTGGGTGTTATATCCAGCCAAGAGATCGTCCTTCGTGTCACAGAACCAGCCTGGTCCCTGTGCCTTCTGCACGCCCTGGAAAAGGGTTTAATCTCAGTTCTTTGGTTCCCCTGTGTAAAAGGAGGATTTTACCTCCTGTGAACCAAGGATTGGGAGTTAAGAAACTTCAGCTCCTTCCCGAAAGCTCAGCTCGTGTGTTCTGGAGGGCAAGAATCGCTTCTAACCCCCTGTTTCTGCCGTGTGTGGCGCAGCCACTGCGGCGGCTGGGGCTGCTCAGCACGTGTGAAACGGGGCGAGACCAGAGCTGAGCAGCTGCTCCAGCAAAGCACAGCATGCTGCCCTTCCTGAGGTTTGCATGGAAGGGGAAGACACTCCGAGGAGGGCACAGAAAGGGCCTGCTGCGTGCTCCTGTGCTCCTCTGAGCTGCAGAGAGGCTGTAAAAGCACAGCATCAGCACACGCATCTGTGGGACCGGCCGGATCTAAACAGCAGCGGTTCCCTCGGGATGCAGGAGTGGCGTCTCTGGTCTCCTTGATGGTTGTCTTCTGTTTTGGGAGATGACAAACGCAGTCACAGGCTGGTGGGCTCCTCCAGGGAGGGGCAAACCGCGGTTCAAAGCTGTGGCCCTGCTCAGTGTCAGGAATCTCACTTCCTCACGGCCAGCAATCCGCTCCCGGGCCGCTCCTGTCACCACTGGCACGTTGGTGGCTGCTGCTCCTGCTCTGCCAGCGTTTGGTGGGGACGTGAGATTTGGCTTCACCGCGGCGCCGGGAGGAATTCCGACGGCAGAGCATGGAGAGAGCAGGCTCCATCCTGCTGGTTGGATGCGGAGGGAGGATTTCGCTTCCTCGCCGTGTGTCAGCTGGGGATGGCTCCTGATGAATAATCCGGGGCTGCGCCGTGATTTTCTGGGTTGAAATTTGATAATTAAGCAAATACAGCATGTCTTTGTGCAGGGCAAGCAGCATAAGGTAAACAGGAAGGAATGAGGGATTAAGATGTCTCTGCTCTAAAGGAAGGTGACAAGCTTGGAGCCGTGACACCTTCGTGCCGAGCTGAGGGGCCCAGCTGTGGGCTGGCATGGCCCAGATGCATTGTTCAGGGGTGAAGAGCAAATAAAAGCTCCGGGAAAAGAAAACAAGCTATAAAATTCTCAGCAAAGCACAGAGCCCCAGCAACTGCCTCTTGATGTCCCCGTGACAGCTCCGGGGAGAGGCGGGCGAGGGGTTGAGCGTTTGAAGTCCTTCAGTTGTCCTTTGCGAAGGCCCCCTGTTAAAATAGTCCCCGTGTTGACATTAGGCTGCATATGGTGGAGGAATTGGACAGCTCAGTCACAGCACATGCAATCAAAGCACGGGGGGACTTCTCGGTGTTTGGCCAACGGGGTGTCAGGCTGGGATGGGGGGTGTGGAGGCAGAGGTGAGCTTTGTCTCATGCTCAAGGCTGCAGATGAGTAACAGAGCCTGTGGTATGAAAAGACGAGGAAGAAACCAGCTAGGAAGGTCTTGAAGTGGTATTTGGAGCTCAATCGTGTGTGTGTGTGGGAACTGGTGAGAGTGGGAACACTGGGAAGGTCGGGCAGGTGATGATGGAAACCCCTTTCCCACAGGGACAGACAGAGGTGGTCCCTGAGGTACTGGGAAGTTGGGGGGTTTCACAGCAGGTTGGAGGTCTTTGCACTGAGCAGCAGCACAACACAAAGTGAGGGAGGGTGAGAAGGGAGGGAACGGGGCTCGTGGGGGACGTGGTGCTTGTGACAACACTGGGGGAGCAGCAGGCGGGTGGGGTGCTCTGCTCCCTGACCATGGGTGGGCTCCCTATACCCACAGCCCTGCCCGCACCCCGACTCTAAGCCGCATTAAGAGCAGGGAGAGGCAAAGTTGCAGGTGAGGATAGCGAAGTGAGGTCTCGGTGACCTCAGTTTCCCCTCCAGAACAGTGGACTTCCCACAGGGTCAGCCGTGACACCCCTGGGCGCACAGCGCCGCTCCCACGGGGTCCCCTGGGGTTGGCGCTCCCACGGGGTCCCCTGGGGTTGGCGCTCCCATGGGGTCCCCTGGGGTTGGTGTTCCCACGGGGTCCCCTGGGGTTGGTGTTCCCACGGGGTCCCCTGGGGTTGGTGTTCCCACGGGGTCCCCTGGGGTTGGTGCTCCCATGGGGTCCCCTGGGGTTGGCACCCCCATGGCTGGGCACAAACAGTGACCATCTCCACTCTTTGCTCTCTCAGCCTGCAACTGCAACCTGCACGCGCGGCGCTGCCGCTTCAACATGGAGCTGTACAAGCTGTCGGGGCGCAAGAGCGGCGGCGTCTGCCTCAACTGCCGGCACAACACGGCGGGGCGGCACTGCCACTACTGCAAGGAGGGCTTCTACCGAGACCTCAGCAAGCCCATCTCGCACCGCAAGGCCTGCAAAGGTACCGCGGGCTCTGGGGGGGGTGGCCGGGACCGCAGCTCCATCCTCTCCAACCCCTTCGTGCAGCTCCCCCTTCCACAGCTCGTCCTCTCGCCAAACTCCTCCTGCTCCTCCCTCTCCCAAACCAATTTGAAACTACTTTCCTTGCCATTTGAAATGGCTTTCCTTACCATTTGAAACTACTTTCCTTGCCATTTGAAATGGCTTTCCTTGCCATTTGAAATGGCTTTCCTTGCCATTTGAAACTACTTGCCTTGCCATTTGAAATGGCTTTCCTTGCCTTTTGAAATGGCTTTCCTTGCCANCTTGCCATTTGAAACTGCTTGCCTTGCCATTTGAAATGGCTTTCCTTGCCTTTTGAAATGGCTTTCCTTGCCATTTGAAACAGCTTTCCTTGCCATGTGAAATGGCTTTCCTCGCCATTTGAAATGGCTCTTCTTGCCCCCACACTCCCTGACATCACCTCTCCCAGGTGTCCTCAGCCTCCAAAACACAAAAACATCCTCGCCGCCGAGGGTGACTTTAAGTAATTTCAGGGTTTTATCAATTATCGCACGCTTCGTCTGCTCCCACAGCCACAGCTAACCCGGTCATCACACAAAGCCCAGGTAGGGGGTTAGGACTGTCAATGTGCCTCCCCCAAAGAGCCCTGCCCAGCTCCCCCACTGCACCCTCGCCCCGGCAGTGCTGGGGCAGAGGCAGCGCCGAACCCACGCGCAGAACACGTCTCTCCTCCAGACGAGGAGGGAGCAGGAAAAAGGGAAACCAGATTATTTTGAGCTCCGAGTTTTTCGAGGTTTCCTCATGCGGACGCGGAGGCGAGCGGGGCTTCAGCTGGGGCGGGAGCAGCAATAAGAGCAAATCCTGCAAATGAACCTTTTTTACTCTCATCTCTCTCCTGGAAGAGATGTAAATCCTCAACCTGAAAGGAATCAAGCAAACATTCAAAAGCCAGGCTAGAAAATACTGGGGTTTCCCACAGAAATCTTCAGCTCTTTTCTCTCTAGCGACTCATTTCAATAAGAAATGAAAAGCTTTTTGGCCTCAGCTGGGAATTTTTGGCTGGAAAGTTTTGAGTCTTCAGCATTTTAATTTTTAGTGAAAATGCTGCTGCTTTTTTTTCCCCTCCACACTGAAAACAGACACTTTTTGCCAAAGCAGGAAAAGAAATCACTTCTTCAGACAGTCCTATTCCTCCTTTTTTCATCATGCAAGAACTGTTCCAGTGAGATATTTTTGACCCACGCTGTGCTGAGGTTCTCAACCAGCTCCAGCTCCAGCTCCAGCTGATGTGTGGGCTGGTAGGAACCCCATGCCTGGGTCTGGGGGGCAGAGGAGCTGCCATTGCAGGATGCAAGGAGACAAAAGGGAGGGGCGTTGGGGGGCTGAGTCACTTCCATGCCAGTCCCAACACCCAGCATCCCAGATGGACCCTGGCTCCAGCAGGAGGCTGCATGCTATGAATGGAAATGCCTTGTCCCCTGATACCAGGAGGATCTGTGTCGGAATAAAGTCAATATTTCTACTTTCGTGGCCGTGTTGCTGGTGAAGTAACAGTGAGCTGATGTTAGGCTGGGCTAGTCAAATGGAAGTGATGAAGGTGTGGGATATCAAGCAAAGCCAGACAGGGATGCAGGGGGACATCCATCCCCACCACCGTCAGCACTGCTGCTGTCCAGACCCTGATTATCGTTTCCCTTCCTTCTCCCCAGAAAGGGTTTTGGGGTACCCTGCTGGGAAGAATTCTCTCCCTTCCCAAGGACAGTTAACTCACCCCTGGGGCTGTGATTTACCCTGGCTGCCTCCCCTCCATGGGCACTTCTGGGGATGTGGTAGGATTTGGAGGAGAGGAGGGCTCTTTGTCAGCCATGGGCTCATTGCACATCCATAGGGATTTCAGTGCTCTGGGATCAGCACAGGGAACATGGAGCAGGGAGAGGATGCTCGGCTGGAGGGTAGGATGGATCCCACCCCCTGCTTTTCCATCCTGGGAAAAGGCAAGCCCTACCCTATATTGGCAGTGATGCCCAGACTGTGTAACCCTCTCTTGACTGACTCTGGCTTCTCCAAGCACTGTCCTCATTCCTGCCTTTCCCAGCTCTCCTCCCTGACCAGGCAGCCTGTTCCCCTTGTCCTGCCCATCCATTCTTGCTGTCCCCTGGCCCTTCACTCTGCTGACCTCTCCATGGGTGACAGCACAATGGTCCTACCCAAAACCACAGCTGGCTGGGACCTGCAGCTGGGCAGCCTCAGAGCCATGCCCTGCCTCAGCTTCCCGAGGTGAGCACTGGGAATTCAGGCACTGGCCTCTCTCCACGAGGCTCTCCACAAGGATTTTGGGCTGAATTTCCCAGTTGCTGGGTCATTCACTCAATTAAGTGCTCTTTGCAATTGCCCTTTTCCTATCTCCTGCACTTGAAATTGGAGTTGGCCACATTTCAGTGCTTCTGCAGCCCCCCATGGTCTGTACCAAACCTGAGGCCATCGGAGCCAGCAGACACAAAGGCGTGTGATAACTGTGCTGGTGCATGACCAGCCCCCGGCTCACAGCCTATTAGTGGGATTTCACAGTCCTTGATGGGTTATTGTCGGTGTAATCCACTGCCCTGTACAAAAGCAGCAAAATGAAGTTTCCTCCAGCACAGGCATTTCTTTGATAACTCATTTTCCTGAGCTCTGTTTATGACTCAGAGGGGTTTATGTTCCCTCTGTTTTTCTCTCCGAATTCAGGGCTTGTTCTGAAATAACATTTTTAAAACCCAACTCTCCCATCTTAACGGCTTCAGCCATCTCACCATTGATAACAATATTCATTTGTCATCTTGCCAAACCTGCTGCTGCTGGGCAATGCTCTCCAAGAGCCTCATCTTGACCAGAAGTTTTTAGAATTGAGGAATTCACTGTTGGCTCTGCAAGCCTCGACTCTTTCAGCCATTGCCATGCTCTGATCATGTCCCGCATGGAACAGATTTAAAGAAATGCATAGAATGGAGCCGTGGTGCCTTGGGAGCTGCCGAGGGGCACGTGGCACATTCACCTGCCCTGGCAGTGTGTGAACCCACAGCAAATGCTCCGTGAAAGAGCTGCTGAGGAGATTTTTGTATTAATTCAGCTCCTTTCTTCAGCCTGACACACACATCCAGCTCAAGTGCCCTTCCTCTCACTCACACTCCTCATCTCCCACTCTGTACTGTGCAAGAGGTTACTTACCTCAACTCGTAACACATCTAACATCAGAAAATTAGAGAGGTATTTTTTTAGATGTTTGTTTGGGTATTTATGCCAAAACGTAACATTGAAGAAATGTTTGCACAAGGTCTACTTAATTTTGACTTGGAGAAAAAGAGAATTCCACAAACTTTTGCTCGTGTTGCAGGGCATGGTGTGAGGCTTGGGGAGCACAAGGTGAGCAGAAAGCAGAGCTGGGCAACACGCTCCTGCCTATCACAGGGCTGTTTGGCTTTCTAATAGCCAAACCTATAATAATTGTTAAGTAAAAGATCTTTTTGATGATCTGAAGTTGTCTCAGTGGCACAGATGAAGGCATAAAAAGTTGGTCTGCCAGGATGACTTTTCCCTGATGGTCAACAGCGACGCAGCTGTGCCACCTGCTCTGCCTCTGCTTTTGCTTCCAGTGGTTTTCTCGCAAAAAATGATAAAAGCAAAGAATTTGTCAGTGCCCAGAGATGCCCTGTCACAGAGCCACGCAAGGCAGGGCTCGGCGCGGAGTCTGCGAAGCACATGCAAAGGAATTGATGACAGATGGAGCAGGGATATTGCATGAAGCGGCAACGCTGGGTGTGCGCCAGAGCCTGCCAGGCTCGGGCTGGGGCTGGAGCTGGGAATGGGGCTGGGAATGCAGCTGGAGCTGGGGGAGTGTGGCTGCTGCGGGTGGGTGGTCACGCAAACCCAGGGACAGCAGTTACTCAAGCCAGCCTTGGGCTGCCCCGGTTGTTTTGAGGTCAGGCCCCACAGCTGATCCCTGTACAGCCCCAGCCCCAATCCCTGCACAGCCCCACAGCTGATCCCTGCACAGCCCCACAGCCGATCTCTGCCCAGCCCCAGCCCCAATCTCTGCCCAGCCCCAGGGCTGATCCCTGCCTGTACAGCCCCACAGCTGATCCCTGCACAGCCCCAGAGCTGATCTCTGCCTGTACAGCCCCACAGCTGATCCCTGCACAGCCCCAGCCCCAATCCCTGCACAGCCCCAATCCCTGCACAGCCCCAGCCCCAATCCCTGCACAGCCCCAGCCCCAATCTCTGCACGGCCCCTGCCAGGGACTCTGGGGCTGGAGGGGTCGGATGATCCCGCTGTTCCTCGGCCGTGGGATGGATGGGCTCCGGAGCAGGATGCCCTTTGCTGTGGAAGACACACCAAACCCCACGTCATGCACACACCCCTTAGGTGCAGGGACTGTCCCAAGAGCAACAAAACTCCAGATACAAGAAATTTTCCATGTTCATCTTTTAAGACTCTGACAAAGGTGAATTGTTATTTTTTCTCACTAGTTTTTGAGGAAGCACGAAGAGCTCCCAAAGCCCCGAGTCCAGTCCCTTCTGCTTTCCCTCTGCTCCAAATGATGTTGCAAGTGAAATTCCACATCTGGGTCCTGCAAACCTTCGTCCGCCCCGCTCTGTCGTGGGCCGCTGTAAATCAGGGCCCTGGTGTTAGTTCTTTTGATTAAATTCCCTCCTGATATTTGCCAGATTATTGGCACCAATGTAATTCTATTGGAGCAGAGAGTCTGCAAGATTTTATAGCCCGGCCGTGAAACAGCTCTGCGCTTGGGGGAGAGCCTTTACACGCTTTTTGATGAGAAGATGACAAATGATAACGTATCATGAATGCACTTGTGCTGAGGCTGCCAGTGTAAACCCCTTGTGGAGGGGCAGGATTTGGCTCCTGGAGAGGTCCCGTTCATTAGGACTCTGTGTTTTGGTAGCAAATGGGATTGTCTGGTCCCCTGGTGCTGCCGCAGCCCCGTGCCCGTGCTGAGCCTGGTGGGTTTTCCCTCTGCATTGAAGGGTTTAATGGCTGGTGCAAACCCCAAAAGCACTCCCAGCCTATGTGCCCATCCTGGCTTGTACCCACAAAAGGTCCAGCCTTGGACATTCTCATTTTGGAGGCAGTTTGGGTTGAAGCAGAGGGAGGGTGAGTGCCATCCCCCTGGAGCCAGGCTCTGATCCTTGATTTCATGGGGGCACATACAGGTTTCCTTCCCACCCGGCTCCAGGCACTGAGTGGGGGGGACTCACGCACCGAATCCCTTTGGCTCCTGGAGAGGCGAGTGGAGCCCCCGGTGACAGGGACACGGGGATGAGTCCCTGCCTCTCTCCACTGACTATAGAGGGAGCTGCATGACCAGCTTAGAGCTCAGAGCTCATTCCCACGAGGCTGAACCTTTGCTTGCTGCCTTGGGGTGCTGGAGGCAGTGGGGGTGAACCCTACGACTGACAGTGGGGTCTGAGAAGGGTCTCACTGTCCCCAGGGTACTGGTGTCCCACTGGTGTCCCACGGGCCACGTCCCAGGGTAGGACAGGGGAATCAGTCTGTCCGTGGTTTCAGCTGTGGCCAACATCCCTCCAGCCTTGGAGATGGCCCCTGCCACCACTGTCCCCAGTCCACACCCAGGTGGAAGGCAGGCCAGCTCACACCTAACACATCCCAAAGATACGGGAGTGTCCTGGCTGCATCCCTAACACCAGGGCTCCAGGGCCACCAGTGTTGGCTCCTGACAGAGCTTCTGTCCCCAGCCTTGCCTTGCCTGCAGGGAGTCCCTGCTGCCCAGACACCCTCCCATCACTGCAGGGAGGCCATCCATGCAGGAGATCTACCCTTGGTGTCCACCTTAGGAGAGGGTGAAGTGCAGCCTAAGAGAGATGCTCCTCTCTCCAGAGCAACCTCCTTTGGATGCCCATCTCTAGTCCGGCTCAGTTGTGGTTTCAGGGCAAAGTCCAAGGCAATACTTTCTAGGAATTCATACCAGGGAGTTGTCCTTAATTATCAAACTTTGTTCTCTTCCTTTTCTCTTTTTCTTCCTTTTTGGAGACCAGCTGGAGCTGCTGTACAGATAAGAGATGAGCCAACCTATAGTGCTGGAAGGACTTGGGTCAAGTTCTTGTGTCAGGGCTTGGTCATCTCTGAGAAATCACATCACTGGAGGAAGTCCAAACCTCAAAGGCATCGATCTGCCAAACACAGGCTTTAATTTCTCTGCAGGACATGCCCTTCCACTGCCATGAGAACAATTTTCTAGCTCCATTTCCATACTGCCTTTGTTAGTGGCTGTGCCTTAGTCAGCCCCTTCCCCAAGGCGCAGTAAGTCTTTATATCGATATTATTCCAAGCACCGAGAGCTGATTTATGGTTTCTACAGCTAAAACTTGTCATCAGCAACCCCCAGGCACACACAAACCAGCCAGAGGAAGTTTATAGAAGTGCAGCTTTAAGCTGTCCATGCTCACGGGTCGCTATGGGTGAGTGTGCTGGGGCAGCTCAGGAGGCCCCAGTGCCACTGCCACCAAGTGCCACCACCTCTATGGCCCAGAGCAGAGCTGCACCTTTCTCCAGTTTGGGCTGGAAGGGTCCCAGAGCAAAGAGGGGACATGAGTATGACAGAACCTCCCAAACTCTTCTGAGTTTGTAGTGTAAAAACATGGAAAAGGAGTGATTTTTTTTCTTTTTCAAACGAATACTCAAGCTCAACACAAGGCATCTACCTGGCCATGCCAGCTGTTTAAAATGCATTAAAATCCATGATGTTAATGATGTATGAGCAGCTATGTCAAATTAAGCAGCTGCCTCTGTGCAAGACAGAGCAGGAGGAGTTTGCTGTGTGACAGCATTGGAATATTCCTGTGGCAAACCCCGTGACTGAGACACTTTCCAATTGTTTGAAGCCAGCTGGGGTTCCATGTACCAGCCTTCACCCTGCCCTCCCTTCTGTGCATCCCTTCCAGTCCCAAGGGCTTTCTAGCTAAGTCTGATCCATGTGATCCATCAGCGAGGAACAAACCAAATGTCCGAGCCATGGAGGGCCCTTTCCCCCTGCCCAGGGTAGCTCCATCTCCTCTGTGGGGTACGTGGGGAGGGTGCCACACGCTGGGACACACATTTGGGGACCACAGACGCCACATTCCACTTTCATTTGGGGAGCTGAAGTGGTCACACTTTTTGCTCCTCTGTGTATCTGCCCCTGGAAGTGCTACAGTGGTGGGGTTGGGTCTCCATTTGGGGCAAATTGAACGAGATGAGGGTAAAATCCTACTTCCTGATCTTCCCAGGAACTCATCACTGACCTTCTCATCTCTCCGTCTTACAGTCAGGGTTACCTCCCACAACACAGCAAAGTTTAAAAGAGATACTTGCCTTCTGTGGAATATATTTGAGGCAGTTCAGGATTGAAAAGTGGGTGTTTGGGGAAAGCAGAGAGGACCTCAGACCTCCCCTCCAGCCCCAGGGGCCGGCAGAGCACCCAGGAGCATTGCCATGAGTGAGGAGGCTCTGCCATCCACATCCCAGATGAGATGGATATCTGGATGCTGGGAGTCTCTGCCCTGCTACAATCTCCAGGAGTTGGTTTTGAGGGTCATTAACAAAAAAAACAACAAAAGAAAGAAATTTTTAAGAAAATAGAAAGATAAGAGAGAGGGGTTTTTCTGTTTGCCTGTTGATAAAATCAGAGCAGAATCATAGAATCATAGAATTGATTGGGTTGGGAAAGACCTCCAAGATCATCAAGTCCAACCCTTGGTCCAACTCCAGTCAGTTTACCAGACCATGGCACTCATTGCCACGTCCAATCTCAGTTTAAATCAGCCTTCATGCCAAAAATTTCCATAAGCTGCAGCTGTCTCCTTGTCTCCTGGCTCTGGAAAAGAGGGTAATTCCACACATTGCTCCCACCCAGACACTTTTGCTGTGGGATTTGACTTCCCTGCCGGCCAGGACTCTTGGGATGGCTCTGGGAGCCTTCAGGGAGAGGGCACTGCTGATTATCTGATTGCCTGGGCCCTGGTTCTCCTCCAAAAAAACCACACTGGTACTTCCAGAGCCCTTTTCAGCAGAGCTGCCCTCTCTCCCAGGAGACTATTCTGGGCTTTGCTGAGTTGGTACAACTAACTTTGATTTAAAGGTAAACTCGAAACAGACCTGGTTTAGGGAAAGGCAGGTGAGGAAGGGACTTTTTACATCTTCAGACAGGCTGGGAACACATCTGGACATAACCAAGACACCAACTCATTGGGCGGGGGCACCCCAGAACATGGCCCTGATGTCTCCACTCGGCATTCCCAGCCCAGCCAGGAGCACCTGCTCCCATGGGAGGTGCACCAAGGGCCACCACGGGCTGTCCCGTGTGTCACATAACCATGGATGCTCCCTGTAAAACCCAAGAGTCCAAGCACCACCCCCGGGAGAGGGACACCCCCAGGTGGGCTGGCTTGGAGATCCATCTCCACTCCAGCTGGAGACCAGCGCTGCTTCTAGCACGGGAGGGAGGAACAGCCCCAGGAAGGGATGAGCTGAAAACAGGGAAAGAGGAAAGGGTCAAAGCCGTGGCAGAGCCTGCCAGCACTGCGTGGGGCTTGCAGAGTCCAGGGAACCAAAAGGTGCCATGAGGAGGATGGAGGAGGCTACTCCAGAGACCCTCAGAAGGATCTTGAGTCTTCACTGCAGCCTGGAGACCCACCCCCAGCACCTTCAGAGGGGAGGCACAGCTCACCACCCCCAACACCTTCAGAGGGGAGACACAGCTCACAGCCCAGCCCCAAATCCACCTCAGGCCTTTGGATGATCCAGCTCTATAGGAGAACGCAGACAGGGTTGATTCCCTAACAAGAGTTAGCTCTGCATTCCTGAAAAATCACATCCTGGCAATGCTGGTGCCCAAGAGGGGTTTTACTGGCTAAACTGGGGGCCAACCACCTTCGAAACTGTGGCTTGGGTTTGGTTTTCCAGCAGAGATGCGTCCAGAAGCAATCCTGGAGGGCAGGTTCAGACTGTGGTTCTTCAGAAGTGGTGGAGTGAGACACAATGGAAGGCAATTTGCACCCTATTAAAGAAACAACACCAGACTAAACCCCAGTTCTCCATCACAAGTCTCAGACTGAGAACAAAAATTGCTAAATTCACTTGCACAGCCAGAACTTTGCATATCTCCAAGGCAGAAGAAAGACAAGGAATAATTTGCCTTCCCCATAAGTGTTTTCAAACTGTTGAGATAATTTCCTGCTTCAGACCAGTTCTCCAGAGCGGAAAGTCCTCCAGGCTCTCAGATCCTGAGAATTAAACCAAAGCTGAGTCCTGATCATCTACACACTCTGGATTCAAGCACACTACAATGAAAAGGCTCTTTTTTTGTCGTAGAAAAGCATTTATTTTCCGCTTCAACATGTGCCTCTCGGATCATCACAAATTAGTGTCTGCGATTTGTGCCCTGAGAGCTCTCACTGCAGTTTTTCCTGCACTTGGGTTTTTGGGGGCTCTCAGCACTGTGGATACTTTTGTGTCCCAAAAGGGCTGTGCACACTGAAGGGATCCCCTTCTGCAGAACTTCTCCTGGAGTTTCTCTCTCATCCACTCCACTGCCTCGTTTCCTGAGGCTTTTGGCAACCTCATTATCTCCGAAACTTTTGCTCCTCTGCCAGATTTGATTGAAATATCCTTAATGGGAGAATACACTTGTAGGAGGCTCATTTCCTCAGGAGCCAGGCTAAAAACGCGCCAGGAGGAGAAAAAGGTTGCAAGGTTGCCTTTTTTTTCCCCTCCTCAAAATTAGTGTTTTCCAACACACTCTTTTCTCTTCCCCCATGAGAGCACGATATTTTGCTTTAGCGTTGGGAAGACACTGTGTCCCACTAAGCTGCTCTTTGCCTGGCCAGAGCTTGCCGTGAAGGTCTTAGACCAGCCTTGACATCTTTTGATGATAAAACCCACGTCCCGCCAGCAAGGCAGGGAGAAGCAAGCCCTGATGTTCATCCCTGGGTGTCTCGGCATCCCTGGCAGCTTCTCCAGCTCCACTGGAACCACCCGAAAGATGGAGGGAGCTCCCAGGCGAACGGGGGAATTTCTAACAATTTTTTTTAACGAGGATATTCTCCAGCCCTTTGGAAAGTGCTGCCCTAATTGCCTCACTGTGCGTATCACTAATGCCCGCGCACAGTGCGCCTGCCCAAAAAGTGGATTTATTGCCGTGGTTCAGAGCCCCGTCCGGATTAGCGGCGACTCTCGCTCAGTGGAGGCTTTGTGGGCCCGTCTGTTCCCTGTTATGGAGAAGACAAAGGCAAGGTCTAATCTGTGAAATTTGGCCCAAACTGCAGGGCGCCAAAGCCCTTGGCTGCCCCGAGTGCCAGTTCAGGAGGAAGAAATGGGAGAGCCCTGAGAAGCTGCACGGGAGGAGGGACACTGCGAAACACCAAGAGATTATTTGGCTCTGCCCGATAAAAGGAGGAATTCATGTTCTGCTGGCAAGAAACCTTTAAATCTCCAAGAGAATGTGCTGAGGGACATTGTGCGTGAACATGATCCTTTGGAGAACAAAATCCAGTTCACAATATCGCGGACAAGCTGAGGATCTCCTTGCAAAGCAGTTAATAGTTAATATTTCAGGTCATTATTAGTATTCTCAATGCGGACACATTTCAAGCTCTGCCTCTGGTTAGCAAACTGGCTGGGGCCAGGCTGGCTGGGTGCACCCTGAACACCAGTTTCTCTCCCCCCAGGACACAAATCTGTGGGTCTGCAGGACGTGCTGGCCGTGGTGGAGATGCCCTGCCAGCGACTGTGCTCCCACCCATCCCCACGGGCTGCAGTGCCCAGAGCCAGCAGCTCTCAGGTGCCCAGGGAGCAGAGCAGATCCCTCATCCGGGGACAAATAACCGGGGTAGGTCTGCAAAGGAAGGAGAGCTGCTTGTTTTGAATCGATTCCCCAAAGACAGGAGCCAAAACTAATCTGCTTAAATAGCCTGCCCGGGTCAGGACTTCGGGACAGCTCCAAGGGGTCACCTCTGGGATGGGTTATGGATGTGATGGGAGAGCTGGACCCACCCAAGGACTTCTCACACCTTCCATTCCTTGAGCAGATGTTTTCAGAGGAACCAGGACCTCAGTATCTGAGTTACCAAAGACAGTGGAGCAGGAAAAAAATAACACTACGACAACAAAAGAAGCTCATTTAAGTACTAATATTGGAACCACAGCTCTAAATGGTGAGATACGGTTACTGCGTCGGGATGTGTTATTGAGGCAACAGGCAAATTTGAGTTGTTTTGACATTTTGCTGTTTAAAGTATTGCCAGAATCAAAGCATCCACACCAGAAATCTGAGTTTGGGGCATTTTTTTTCCCACCAGAAATTTTTCTGTAGCCACATTTTTTTAATGCCCATTGAAGTCTTCAGAGGAAAGAAGACAAGCAACTGAAGGGAAACGATTTTTGGCCATGATTCTGGAAAAGCATTTTAGAGCATGGGCAAACATAAATGTGCCCCAAAGGCACATTTACTATATGGAACTTGCATTCATACTTGAAACTGAGTGTGATTTCTCAATATAGGGACCTGCATCAGGGACTGTTCCAAATTAAGGTGTCTTTTTTCCAGTTTAATGCATTGCTGGGTCACTGCTCAGTGCAGAGGTCACGCTTTGTGCGGTTGGATCTGGAAGCCCTGCAAGGTTTGTGGCCATGGCAGATTCACTGTGACAAGAAGAAATCTGGACACCTTGTAAAATCCAGCCTTTTTCTCTTGTCCAGTCAAAGGTATTTCTCATCAAACCTCTCAAAGAAACAGCTTCCCTGAAAACAGGATGTTAATTCTCAAAAAATGCAGACCTTTTCAGGTGCCTTCTCAGTAAAGGTCACACTTGAGGAGAGCTAAGCCTGGAGATTTATCCCTCTGTTTACCTTTCAGCACACGTGTGTGGGGTAAGATCAGCAGCTGGGAATACCTCCGACCAAAACTCAGGGGTGGAAAAATATTTGCACTTTTGTCATGCCATTTGTCAGCCTTCAGCGGGGCAGAGACATCCCAGCAAGTTCAGCCACTTTCCCAGGCCATGTGCATCCTTCCAGGAACGGCCCTAAGATTTACTTTCAGGTCTTTTTCAGTCCCAAACCTCAGCTGAAGCACAGAAATGTGTCTTTCCCTGTGCCTGGGCGGGCAATGCTCTGGCTCAGTAGGTTTGTACATATAATACTGGCTTGTCTTGGGAGCTCCAGACAGAGATATAAAACTCCACAACAGACAGTTCTGCAAGAGCTCAGCCCCAGGAGAAATCTCCTCCTAACTGCAGGCAGTTAGTAGCTGGCTTGGAGTGCTTATATCCCTATATATATTAATCCCAGCTAATGTAACTACAGATGTTCTCATTCATAGCCCTATCTAATCCTGTTGGGCCTTTGCCATGGTGTCTCGTAGCATGAGTTCTACGAGTTAATTACGTGCAGTGCAAAGAAGCATTTCCTTTTATCATTGAAAAAGGTTGCCTTTTAAACGCCTTGAATGTCCCTTTGTTCCTGTGTTTTAAGGACCAGCGGAGAGGAGCACCTGTCTGACCTTCTCGGCGCTGTGTGTTACTTGGCATCCCTCCATCGGCTCTTGGCAAGGCATTCCTAATCTTTTCCCTCCTCAGATGGGTGCCTCTCCCTGCCTTTCACTCCAGTTCCCCAGCTGAGGACGTGCTATTGATTTCTATAGTGCCATGATATTTTATTCACTGTTACTCTTCTACCCCTTTCATAACACAATCTCCCATCTTGTGGCTCTTCCGAGCTCCGTTGCAATCAGCCAGATGTTTCATTGACTCCCAGATCTTTTCCTGGAGTGGTTGCAGTTAATTGGGACCCTTTAGCGTGGATGAGCCATCCTGTTCCCTCCTTCCAATTATGCAGCCTTCTGTGCGCCGGATTTTGGCTGCTCTCCCCTCCTCCAGTCGGCCAGTTTGGCTCTGGCTTGCAGAGGACCAACACATCTGGACTAGCCAACTTGCAGGGGGTCACCTGGAAATGCTTTTACCTCCCTACTTTCCAATCTGTGGCTATTTTGTGAGAAAAATCAGCTTTTATGTACAGACACACCCCCACTGCTGCCCTCATTCCCAATTAAAGCCTCACCAGCGATTCCTGCTCCTTGTTTTCGCCTCCGCAGCCACGTTTTCGAGCAGTGAATAATTTCATTTTCCCCTGGAAATTCCTGATCATCTCTGCCCCACTGAAGATTTTCCTTACAGAATTTCTGAAAGAACTGAATCCCGACGGTTATTTCCCTTCTCCCAGCGCTCCGTGGACTGACGCGCCAACATCGGTCCCCTTTGCTCCTCTCCAATCTCGCTCACCGCACCCTCGCATCCTCCTCTGGGGGGTGAGCCTGTCACCGAGGCATGAGGATCATCATCATGGCTAAGCTTCGTGAACGATCTTAGGGCATGATCCTAGGGAGGTGGTGATCCTCCATCCTGGAGACGTGCCCTGCCCAGCGCAGCTGCGTTCTCAGCAGCATGGCCTCAATACTGGTGACTGCTGCCTGTTCAAGGATGGACACATTGCTCAAATAACCAGACCAGTGGATGTTCAGGATAGTGCGGAGGCAGCGCTGATGGAAGCGTTCGAGGAGACGCAGGTGGTCGTGGTCGATGACCCACAATTCAGACCCGTATAAAAGAGTGGACAGCACAATGGCTTTATAGACACTCATCTTGGTACTTTTCTTCAGGTGTTTATTGTGCCAGACTCTTTTATAGAGTCTTCCAAAGGCACTGTAGGCCTTTGCTAACCTGTTGTCTATCTCTTGGTCAATCTTACCATCTGAGGAAAAACAACCAAGAAATCCAGGAAATATTGACAAGGAAGAGAACTGCTCACCAAGCACACCTCGCTCAGCCATCTTGCCAAGACATGAGGATATAGAGGCAAAATGACCTGTTATCCCCCTTATTGTCCCCAGTGATGTCCCAGGATCCCTCCTTTTCTGACCTGTGAGGTTTCCTCAGCCCTGGGGCCCCGAGGGCTCTGCTGGGCGCAGAGCACTGCTGGCAGTGATGGACAGATCCTGCCACTCAGGGAAGAAAAAAGGGCATGAAAAGCTGTTTGGTGAGTCCAAAGGTGCCCACCAGAAAGGCCCAAAGGGGCATTTGCACCAATCCCACCCCCAGTGCGACCCCAGCACAGTCTTTCCTCACTTTGGGGTTACAGCCCGAAGGAATCTGAACTGTGCTCCAAAAATCAGCATCACGCACCGGCAGCCCGGCCACTCCACGGCTGGGGAAAGAGAAGAGCCTGTAATTGCTGCCTGCAAGTGTTTGCACTGGCCAGGGAACGGCAAATTGCCTTTAATTGCTCCTAATTGCTGGCGCAGGTTCAGTTTCTGGAGGACAGGGACAGCAAATACACATCTGCAGTCGCTGCCCGCACCCCCTCCTGCCGCCCGTGCCAGCGGGGCTGAGCAGCTGCTGAGCCAGAGAGGTTTCTGGAAGGTGGACAAGTCAAGGTGTGCTCAGGCATTGGAGGAGCTGGAGTGTCCTGCCCAGGACAGTGGGGCCAGATGTGCCCCAGTGAGAATCAGAGAATCATAGAATCGATTCGGTTGGAAAAGACCTCCGAGATCATCAAGTCCACGCCTTGGTCCAATTCCAGCACGTTTACCAGATCATGGCACTCAGCGCCATGTCCAATCTCAGTTTAAGAACCTCCAGGGATGGTGAATCCACCCCCTCTCTGGGCAGGCCATTCCAATGCCTGATCACTCTCTCTGTAAAGAATTTTTTTCTAATATCCAACTTAAATTTCCCCTGGCAGAGCTTAAGCCCATGCAAAAGAAGCTGGGCACTGGTGGCACAAAGCACCTCCCGACATCCAGAGAGGATTTGTCCATCAGAGACCAGCCTGGACCACGAGCTGGGGAGTTGCAGCTCCTCAACCTCTTGGCAGCTCTGCAGCCTTGGGGACATCACACCTGCCTCTGGGGCTGTGGGTGACACTCGCACTGCAGAGCCCTCGCAGGAGCCCGGGCTGGGGCGAGAGGAGACAACCTCAGACAGAGAGGGCTGTAAAAACAACCCAGCAGCCCCGGGCGGGCTGTGCCGAGGCGTTACCTCAGGAGGGAAGGAAGCAGCAGCATCGCTGTTTATTTATGTGGTGTCCAGAAGAGCGCTCTGTGCTCCGCAGCCTGGTCTCCAAGAGCCTGGGTCTCTAAATCTTACTCATCACCAAGGCTTTTTTTTTATCCCCCTCTCGTCCGAGCAGTCGCACTGAAATCAGTGCAGTGCACTCGCATGGGGGAGCATTGCTCACAGGATGGGGGTTTGCAGGCGATGCCTGGAACCAGCGTGTGCAGCCCCCGAGGGGACGCCTGAAACATCAGTCATGTTCCACCCCATCCTCCTGCCCTTTGCCTCTTCTTGCGTAACCCTTCCCTGATTTGCTGATTTTTGTGTTAACTCCTGCCTCTCTGCTCTTCTTTAGCTCTTTTCCGTCCTGGCTCTTCTTCCGTCTTTCACTTAATGTGTTTTTATTTCTTTCCCCCCAGCATTATCAAAGCCGTGACCTGCAGTGTGCAGGTTTTCCCACCTGAACATCCCTCTGCTCCCTGAGCTCATCGCCAGCCACGCTGATTTCATGTGAAAACTTTGCCCATCAAAATTAAGTTCAGAAAAGCAAAATTTCTGCTGTGGCCAGGTTTGCAAGCCTCTATTTCCCAGGGACAGCTCACAGCTGGGAGAGAGCAGGACTTTTAATCAAAAACCCCAAATCAGAGAAGCAAAAGTTTTGTTGGTTTCTTGAAGGTTTTTTTTCCGCCCGTGTGCAAAATCATCAGGTTTTGGCAAGGCTTCATCTCTTCCCATCCAGGACTGGTGGAGTCAGGGATGGTGGGAGTTGTCCAGTGCTCTGGGAAGGGTTGCTCAGGGATGGGATGTCCCATGCAGGGAGAAGGGGAATTCCCAGTGCGAGGAGGCTCCAGGCACTGCTGGGAGGGAGGTCAGACTGGGAGCTGCTGGTGCAGGGAGCAGGAGCAGGATCGTGCTGGGGTGGGTTGGAGGGAAGCTCCAGTCGAACACCAAAACTTGGACACCCGACACAAATGAAAGTGGGATGTGATTTGTTGTCCTCAGAGGAGGCAGATTTAGGGTGTCTCAGAGCCAGGGGGGTGCAAGACAAACCAAGAATCATTGCAGTGTCCAAAACAAACCCTTCTGGGAGTGACTGGGGGGATTTGGGGGTGTTTGAAGCCACTGGGGCCCAGGGGGACACTCACACTGGTCCTCACCCACAGACCAGCTCCCTCCGTGTTTTGGGCAGGTTTTCCCCCAAACGCTTTTTCTGGCAGGCAGCTCCCCTGAGGGGCAGAAGGAGAGCAGGCTCAGTGCTCCCCGGGGAGGGATTTGGCTGGCTCCTTCCCGAGGATGCTGCAGAAGAAAAAGAAAGCCTTCCTGCCTCTCCCTGCCACTGCTCAGCAGGGGCAGACCACAGTCTGGCACGGCGCTTGCAGCTCTTAGAAATCAGGGCTGTTAACAAATGTGCAAGGCCGTAATCCTTTTGGAGCAGTGATGATAACAAGCCCTGATGCCTTTTTCTTTTTTTTTTCTTTTTTTTTTTGGAGGGCCTTTTTTTCATTTTGGCTTTTTTCTTTTTTTTTTTTNCTGCACCGGTAAGTCCCACTGTGGGAAATGAGATGGTGAATGTTTTCAAGTGCAGTATTTACACCCTCTGCCAAACCCTTCACATCTGCCCAGCTCTGCCATCAAGCCTCCCTCCATCTGGCTGGGAACAGCAGGTCCTCCAGCCTGCCTGCATCCCACAAGGGCATTTCCTTCCTGCTCCCTCCGTGCCAGCTGCCAGGGATGCTGCTCGGCAGGGAAGGGCGAGAGCACCGAAAGGAGGGTGGCTGGGTGGGTTTCTCTTGCAGTGCACGTGAAATGAATTCCCAACATCTCTGAAAGCAGATCTCTTGCTGCCTGAGATCTCCTGTGCTGAAGGCACAATAAAACACTCCTGGGTTTTGTCCCTTCCGGCCCTGCCACTGCTCGGGGAGGTGGAGGGAGTTTGGAGCCGCTGGGATGTGGGCAGTGGGTGCTGCTTTGCCTGCTCCTCTCCTCTTCAAGTCCTGCAAACTCTCCATCCCAGCACCCACGGGATAAGGCAGTTGCAGTTCCTCTCAGGCACGGGGGGTGACGCTTGGGGATGGGCCTGTGCAGGGCTGGGAGTTGGACTGGATGATCCTTGTGGATCCCTCCCACCTCGGCATGTTCTGACACTGGGTGTCCGTGGGTGGGTTATCCCCACGCTGCCCCCCCAGACCTGCACAGCACCCGAGACACCCCGGCCGTGGCAGGGCCACCCAAGCAACGGCCACCACAGCCCCTCTGCCAAAAGCCACCTCTGTTTCAGGTCGGTGGCTCGCTGGCTGGACAGGGTGTTTGCCAGCGGTGGAGAAGGTGCAGCTGTGCCAGAACTGCTGCCACAGCCCCTGGTCCTCACCGCGCTCCCCGGCGATGCCACAACGCCGTCCCTGTGCCTGCTCTGCTCTGCCCTGACCCTCCTGTCGTGTGTTCCCCCCGCAGAGTGCGATTGCCACCCGGTGGGTGCCGCCGGCCAAACCTGCAACCAAACCACGGGCCAGTGTCCCTGCAAGGACGGTGTCACCGGCATCACCTGCAACCGATGTGCCAAAGGCTACCAGCAGAGCCGCTCTCCCATCGCCCCCTGCATAAGTAGGTGGATCACTCTTTCAGTGTCTGTAGATTAGAGATGTTAACCCTTGGAAACCCACAGGAGCCCGGGTTGGGAGGCTACTCAACCCCACCATGGCCGTGCCACGGGGCAGAGTTCGGGGCATGGAGCTGCCTGGGTACCCCTGCCATGTGTGGTGCCCACTGGAGGGATCACAGTCCCAAGTCCACCACCAGCTTCCCTACAGTTCATCTGCCTTGCTGGGTGGGTTGTCTGAGTGCACCTACAGCCCAGTTTGCCAGTAATTTGATTTTGGTTCACGGAACGAAGGCGCCCCAAGAGCACATTTACTTTGGGGTGCCACATCAGGTCTGGATGCTACAGCAAATCACCACAAACAGGTTTTCCTCTCCAAAATCCCATTGTGCTGTGATGACACAGAGCTCAGATCAGAGGAGCTGCTGGTTGGATGGAATTGCCATCACAGCAATGCAGCGACAGCACCTGGGTTGCCAAAGGGGATCCTGCACTCACACGACCCTCCCAGAAACATGGGCTGGTTTTATCATTTGCTTCCTTGGGTTTGCTTCTCAGTTTGCCCTCCCAAAGGTGCTCTCCTGTTCTGCCCTTGAACCAACAGCAGTGAGCCCCAGGGACAGCTCCTGGAGTGTCTCCATCGCAGCAGTTGCTCTGCAAACACCCAGACACCCACTCAGCCCCCGCTGAGCTCCTGCTGCCCAGGCAAGGTGGGCTTCCTTTAGCCTGTTGGTTTTGCTGCTGTTGGATCACTCAGTGGCTCATGCACCTTGTGAGACGTCTCCCCCCACCCAAACTAAATGAAGCATCAAAATTAGTGTGCCTGGGATGGGCTGGGAAGGAGGAACTGCTCCCCGCAAGGGTGATTCCCTGCTGCTAGAAGGGGGAAAAGGCCCAGCAAGAAAAGGGGAGGTTGAAAGAATCAGGTCTTTGCTGGGAACCCACAGTCTGCTCCCACACTGTCCCCTCGCAGCATCTCCCTCTCAGCATGGCCATTGCCAAACTGGGGGGACAGATACCCTTTCTCCACCTCCCCCTGCTGAAGAAAACATACATTCCAGGGTGAGTTTTAGTCACTTGAGATTCATTCTTCCCCGTGTTGCAATGGGACAGCAAGAGCTCAGAGCAGATGCTTGGTTCCCCCAGATCTCCAGTCGTGGCTCCAGTCTGCTCTGCAGCAAGTATGCGCAAAGGTTTATCATTAATCATTCCCCAGGGCCATGGCAAATCAGAGGGTAAATTGTTCCTTGCATCAGCTCCCTGGGGATTCACTGCACTAAATAAAGACAGACGCAGGATTTCAACATGACCCATGCAGGGCTTTGGAGCTGGGCTGTGCTCGCACAGCTGCCAGCCCGGCGTGCTCGAGGCTGGGGTGAGCCTGGCAGGGCTGCCCTGCCTGGCCCTGCCACCCGACCACCACCCAGCACCCATGGGAGCCACTTCCTTCGGTGTCACTGCACACCAGCCTTGTCCAGGGGCCAAAGCTTCTGCTAAAAATGCTTTCCCAGCCAGGCTCTGGCCTGGTTGTCTGGCCATTGAGCGGCTGTTGGGAGCTGGACCTGCACATCGGGCACGAAGGCAATTACAGTGAGGATGTGAGCAACTCGCGATCCTCTCATCCTAGAAAAACCCAAACCAGCACATTTTCATCCTCGAAAAATATTAGTCACCATATCCGACACATGGGAGGGGATGCAGTTCACACGTATTTGATGGGTGTGTAGTGGAGAGCTCTGTCCCTGCCCACACTGCCCTGCCCCTGCACTGGGAGGGCTCAGATGCTGCCACCGGCCAGGGGCTGCCACCTTGCCTGCGAGGGCACAGTGACCCTCTGATTTACCTCTGCTCATATTTTCCTTGCCCCAGAGACTCACAGTCATGCGAAGACCACCTCATGGGGAATGAGCAGGACCCCAGCAGGGTCTGTCTGCACTGCAGGCAGCAGCACCATCCAGCCCTTTGGGATGGCTGTCCCTGTGCTGCCTGACTATGCACTGTGACCCTCGCATCACACAGGCTGTGACGGTGTTTAATTGCATGAGGGTGAAGGACTCCAAAAAATCACCCGGTGCTAATTGGGCTGCCCCCCTCCAAGCAGCCGTCACTGCAATGCAGACAGAGCCCAGCAAACCCTGTCCTGATGGCCAGCTGTGTTCCCAAGGGCACAAGCAGAAGGAGGCAGATGCTCACTGCCAGCTCATGCCTGAGTTCCACTTTCAACCTGGGCTGGTAGGGAGTTCCTCCGCCAAGATTGCCAGGAATGTGCAGGAATTGCATCACCATGCCCTAAATTCGTGAGGGATGTCTGTGATGGGAACTGTGTATGTGCTCTGGGAAAGGAGAGTGTCCCACAAAGCTGGGGCCATGGTACACCCTCCACCCATAGAACAACCCCCTTCAACAAACACAGCCAGGTGTGGGTGTGAATACCCCAAATACTATGTGGGGTTTGCTTTGCAAAACCACCCCCAAATCAAAACCAGGGACCAGTGCACTGGTAGTAGGTATGTTTGTGTTTCCTTTAGAGGTGTGAGGTAACACTTGCATCCCTGAAGAGAGATGCAAAGCTCTACCTGCACCCCATGTCACAGGAGAGGAGTGCTAGCACTGCCTCACACATGGGTGGGGACAGCAGCCGGAGGGGACAGCAGCTGGAAGGGACAGCCCTGGGATGGGGACAGGGAGCAGCATTCCCACTGCCTGCAGGGGCTGGGCACAGCACAGCCCGCAGCCACAAGCCCAAATTTTTGTTAAAAAACCCTTTTCCCACACCCTCTAGGGAGGCCTGATTCCCCAGTAGGCACAGTCCTGGGGCACTGGTTTCTGGAGTTCTTGCTGTGCTCCTTGCGGAGGACATAGCTGGGAAACTCTCTGTGCTGATAGACACAGTCGGGGAGGGAACATGCAGTGTGTGCAGGGGCCGGGCTCTTTGGGATTTGGAATAATTCCTCCCTCTTTTATCTCCTCTCTATTCCTGTCTTCTCACTGTCCTGCACAGAGATCCCCGCTGCGCCCCCCACCACCGCCGCCAGCAGCACTGAGGAGCCCGCAGGTACGTTGTCTCTTCCTTTGGAGCATCTTGATGCTCAAATTCTTTTGAGCAACCCTCTCCCTCGAATGCAATAGTATTAAATACATAAATTGTAGTGTTTTTACTGGGACAAGTGGTTTCCTCTCATGCCCAAATGTCCGAGTGTTCAAAACAAGTGTGCAGCATCCTGAGCGACAGATGTTCTTTGGGGCATGTGGGAGTGGAGAGGAGATGCAGAAAGATTTTTCCAGAGGTGCTAAATCTGTAAGCACGTGAAGGTTACCCCGTGTGGTTCCACTCCATGCGGAACCAAGACCTGATGGAAAAAAGGTAAGGATTCAAAACTGCTGCTGGTTGATTATTAAAGTTCCGTGGTTACCTTTTCAAGGGGCTGAGGATAGTTCCAATGAGTTCTTCAGGTGAAAAAGGACTGGAAAACCAAAAATCCCCTGAAAGGAAAAAAACGCCTAACCATTGCTTACTGTTGCATAGGAGCATTCCTGGTATTTGCCCAGCTCTGTGTATTTCTTGCGCCAAGCAATCTCAGGTGCTGGTGTGAGCTGTGGATGTTATAACAACGTGTCCCATGGCCGTGTTTGACCAGGGGATGACAGCAGGAGCCAGAGAGTCCTGGGAAAGGGTGGCCCGTCCCACCACCTGCAGGTTCCTGGGTGTTTGAGCAGTGCCACAGCTGTGAGGGATATGAGGTGTAAAGGCTGGTTACTTTTGTCTCAGCAGAGTAGGAGGGTTCATAAATTAAGGAGTTTGTCCTAAAAGTGATGGATGTCCCCTTGAATTGAATTTGGAGCCGAGGCTCGTCCCGTGGCAGGGATTGCCATGCAGGATGTGTGTGTTGCTGTGTGTGCTCTGGAGCTCTCCCAGGGTGGGGAATCCAGGCAGCAGAGGGACAGGGTCCTTGGTCCCCAGTGTCACGGGAAGGTACATCCCAGGGTTTTCTGTAGGACTGATGTAAAGGAGAAGTCCTGCTACATGCAGACACAGAAGCAGCATGGTCTGTGTTTCAGTATCACACTGATGCAAGCGCAAATGATCTTCCAGCCCTGGGTCGTGTTTGTTGCTTCCCATATGACTCTCTGTGCTGGTTTAAAAGTAAACCAGCAGGACTCATGAATCCAACTCAAAAGAGTTTAGAAGTCAGAACTACAATTTAATAAAAAAGATTACAATAGATACACTGATACAAAGGAAAATTGGTTTCAGCCCTCAAAACCCAGTTGTACAACCCAGCCCCCTGGGGCACAAACAGAATGGTGCTCACCAGCCCCTGTACTGAGCACCACGTGGTCCCCCTGAGTCCAAAGCAAAAAGAGAAGGAAAGCCTGTTTTCCTTCCAAAAGGTTGGTGGTCGCAGTCTGGTTGAGAGCCATCGCTGCAGTCCTGTTGAGGTTCTGGTCCTCCTCTTGATCTGACGAGTGAGTGAGTGCCCCAAGTCCCCAAACCCCAAGCTTATCTATGCTTGGGTTCAGAGGGGAACACCCAGTAGCTCCCCCAGGGTGAGGGGTTTCACAATGGGCAATTTACTCAGTGAGTCACAGGATATCTTGGTCTACTTGATGGCCCATTAGCAGACATGACCCCTCAGGTTGGGTGTGAAGGTGTTAATGATTCCCAGAGGGGAGTTATCACACCTGAATCATTGGTGTGAAGACAGGGAACCCTCTTATCTCTGTTTTCTCATGCACCCAGTTCATAGCCTGAGGTGTCAGGTGTGCCCTGGGCAGCTGCTGCAAACAATGCATCATTAACAGTTCATGATCAATGGCAGAGAGGGTATGGAATACACAGTTCCAGTTACACCCACACAGTGATAAACTGGTCCCAGCCATGTAACTAGGACACTCTGAAAGTGTTCCCTCTGAGCTGCAGGGCTTGAAGGAGCCTGAGAACACACCTGCCTGGGGCAGGCTCCTTCCAGCCCAGCCCTGCTGAGCAGCCCTTCGGCTGCTTTCCCTCCCATCGATGGGCTGGGGACTGTCACAGCAGTGTTGGTTACCAGGAGCAGGGACCATCCCGCCTGACCTGAAGCCAAGCAGGAGTAGGTCTTCTCTTCCATACGACTCCTTTTCCTGGCAGTACCAGCCTCTGTTAACCAATTTGATCAGGAGAAACCTTCTTCCCCAGCTCCTCAGGAACTTAATCCTCTGCTCTAGTGCAGCTCATCATCTTCCTTGAGTCATGCAGAGCTCCTCCCCAGAGCCCCTGTCAACCCACCTTGTCCCGGCTGAGGGGACTTGGGGTGGGGATGTCCCCACCTTGGCCAAGCCTGAGGACTGACAGGCACACCCTGACTCTCCCTGCCAGCATCCTGAGAGCCGCCAGCAGCCTCTGCTGAGGCTGAGAGAGTTGGGATTGTTCCACATGGAGGGTCCAGGGAGAACTTGGAGACCTCTCCAGTGCCTAAAGGGGTTCCAGGAGAGTTGGAGAGGGACTTTGGACAAGGGCCTGGAGGGACAGGACAAGGGAGAATGGCTTCCCACTGACAGAGGGCAGGGTTAGATGGGATATCGGGAAGGAATTCTTGGCTGTGAGGGTGGGCAGGCCCTGGCACAGGGTGCCCAGAGAAGCTGCGGCTGTCCCAGCCCTGGAAGTGTTCAGGGCCACATTGGATGGAACTTGGAGCAACCTGGGCTAGTGGAAGGTTCCCCATGGCAGGGGATTGGAATGAGATGGCCTTTAAGGTCCCTCCCAACCCAAGCCATGCCATGATTTTTCCCAAAACTGCTGAAAAGATGCAGAGATGTCTTCTTACAGCCCTTTCTGCAAAGACCTTTGCTCCTGAGATCAAATCCCGTGTGAGGAGGTGGATTATGTCAACCCTGGGATCTCCTCACACCACTGCTGACCCAGGGAGTAGAAGCAGTCCCAGCACTCATCCCAGGGACTTCTCAGCCAGAACCTCTTCCTTGCTGGAGCCTCCTTTTCCTTGGGCTCCTTCATTGCAGAGGGCAGAGCAGGTCCCACCCGGCACAACTCCCCCAGCCCTTTCCTAAGGCAGGACCTGCCTTGTGCCATCCCCTCCCCTGCTCCAGGTCAGGTTTCAGGGCATGGGGGACATTTCTGAGTGGGTAAACAGTTGCATCACCGTGGTGGGTGCATCTCTCAGGTCAGCTTTGCACTCAGCTTGCCCTGCTCAGCCACCCATCAGTCTTGGAGCTGGTGGCACCACTTGGGTGGTGGCCCTGGGTTTGAACTGGGCCCAGAGGTCTCTCCATGTCTTTTTGCTGCTGTTAGGAGCTCATTTATTGGGCCATTCCTATTTCTGAGTCCAAAGGGGCCTTTCTGAGGGCATCCTCTATTGTTCACAGTCGTTCCCTGCCAGTCCCCATGTCCTCTCACATCTTTCCAGAGCATGACCACGAGGGAGCCTGAATTCAGGCAAAGGCGTGAAGGCAGCAGTGTTGATCCACATCCATCAGCCAACACCTTGGCTTGGAAAAGGAGCTGCTGAAGCCCCAGTTCTGCTGCCCCACAAGGGTGAGGACACATGGGGGTCACACATCTCCCACCTGTGTGTTCCGCTCAGATGGGAACACAGGTGGGGTAACAGCTCCTTCTGTGGATTCCCCCTCTGCCCTGGGCAAATGCCAACTGGGGCAGCTGCACTTGGCCATTCCAAATGCCACGTGCCACCCTGAGTGACCACAGCCCCTGGGAGTGCCTGCCCTGAGCTGCTGTGCTGTGGCAGCGTGACCTGCAGCAGCGCCGGGCACGCCGTGGGGTGGGCTGGGGCAGGGATGGGGTCAGTGCCCCTCTGGCCCCTCAGCTGGAGCAGGACTAGCATGGAGCCTGTAGCAGCAGGACCCTTGAGCAGGACAAGGGCAGGCAGAGCCCATTTTAGGCATGAATTGAGGGCCCTTTGGCAAGGAGAAGGTCCCTGTGCAGCCGGTGGGGAGGGCCGAGTGCCCCCGGCCAGCCGGGCATCGCCCTGAATGCCAACAGGGATGCTGCGGGGATCAGAGGTGCCCCTCACCTCTGGCCAAGGCTTTGGGTCGGTGACTGCAGCGTTTTCCAGCCATTCTCCAAAGGTATCTTCTCTCCCTGGTGCTGCTGGCAAGGCTGCTCCCCCTGGTACCGAGCCCTCACAGAACCCTGGCACCAAACAGCTCCACTGGGGAAGGGGAGAGTCCCCCAGCTCTGCATCCTTGTCATGGGGAGAGGGGTTATTTAGGGGTCTGTCAGAGCCCAACTGAGTTTGCATAAAGCAAGTAACTGAGAACATCTCAGCAGGGTTTGACCTCCCTTCGGCGGAGGGACCCTCTCTGGAGGCTGGGAGAGGGTTATCCATGTGGGCATCCTGCCAGCCTGCGAGCCATGAGCAATGACTTGACAGCATCTCCCAGATCCTTGTGTCACTGGAGGGCCAGATCTCCACACTCCCTGCCCAGAGGGGTGACCAGGGACCAACCATCTCACCAGGAGCCACTTGCGCTGCTTCCCTGTGAAATCTCAGCGATGGCTGAGCCAAGCTGAGCGAGCTGATGGGCCCGGCATCTCATTGTAATTCTTCTCACAGTAATTTTATTGGACTTTTTAAGCACCATTATGTCCAAAGAGCTTGAACCCTCCATATTTCTTCCCTTCCCCTTGATGGGAAGCATCCCACGGTGCAGCATCTTGGCATCCTGGAGCATCTTGCCAAAATCAGTGGGGGTTTTTTGACAAATCCTTTAATCAGTGGGTCTGCAAGTGGGAGCAAAAGGGTTACAGAGATGAAGAGAGTAATTAAGGGGAGATTTTGGGTGCAGCCAGTTCTGGGAGAGATGCTGCTTTATTTCCTTTGCTCAAAGCTACACAGGTCAGAAAGCACCACCCTGGCCAAGAACTGAGTGAGTATCACTCCCCTCTGACACAATGAGGAGAACATTGCAGAAGACCATGGGCCAAAGCTGGCCTTGGTCCAAGGGGTGTGACAGCATCAGCTTTGGCATGAGGGGTCCTTCCTGGCTCTGCTTAGCTCTCAGAGGTCCCAGTCAATTTGGGAAAACAGTCCAAAACTGAGTTGTTTAGATGAAATGCATTCATGATCTCCCATGCTGGGAGATTGGAGGATGAGGAGGGGGTGCTCCTCATTATTGCAACATTTTTGAGGCAAGAAGAGCTCGTGCTACCAGCCCATCCTTTCCTGGTCCCATTCAAAGATGCAGAAGGGGCCACAGTGAAAGGACAAACAAAAATACCCATGGTGGGTAAAGGTTTACAAACTTGCTACTCAGCCATTGTCTTAGGTGAATCAAATCCAGATTGGCTTTGGAGTGATTATCTGAGGGATAATTTCAGCCAGTGGGCTTAAATAGAACCAGGTGATTGGACTGATGTGACTTCACGTGGGTTTCCCCTGTAAATCAGCCTCTGCAGTTTCAAAAGCAGACCTGGTCTTTTCAAAAGCAATTTGGACTCAAGGCATTGCCTGGACCGTTTTGTTCCTGGCTAGTGAGGAAGAGGCTGGATGTAAGTGCAGAAAAAGGGGCAACCCACTCACAGTGATCCCTGGGGCTCCCCCAGTGTGCACAGACCTGGGGCAGCTTGGCTGCAAGTTGCCCAAACTGCAGAGGTGGGTACACACCTTGGGATCCAAATTTAGAACCAAGAGCCAGGAATGGGGAAAATTGGTCTCGCTGATCATCTGGAACTCCTGTTTCATCAGCATTTCCAGGCAGCCAGAGTATTCCTGCCCTAAAAAAGGGGTTGTTTTTTTTTTCTGTCTGAATGTCAAAAGCTTTAATTTTTGCCTGCCCGTGTGTATATGAATTGAGGTGATGCAAGGCCATCCTCAGAGAGTCCCCTGCTCCCAGGTACACACCATCACTGCTGGGACTGTCACAGTGTGAGCAGCAGGACTAGGTCCTCCATCCGTCAGCAGAATGGCAAAGTGCAGATTTCAGAGGGTGGCCACATGTTTACAGCCCGTTTTCATATTTAGACATGGAGAAAAAAGGGGTCCCTCGGGTCTGCTGCCACCAGCACCTCCATCACCCCAGCAAAACCTCACCAGCCATGGGTAGAAGATGAGTTACACAAACCCCTTGCTCCCCCCCACAGTTACAGGAGCTGTGCTTGAATTTCATGGCTCAGGAAGCTGGGAGAAATCTCCTTATGCCCGGACTCCCAGCCATGTTCCCATGCATCCCCATGGGAACGTGCCTTTTTGGCTCCACGGCTCCCCTGCCAAGCAGAGGTTGTGGCCCCCTGCCCCATAAACACCCTGATCATCACTGCAGCAGCAGCAGCAGCAGCTCCAAGGGGGGAGTGACAGTAGGACAGGATTAAATGGACCGCAGCTCCTTTTAATGAGCTGCAGCAGCTGGAAACACGGAGTCAGCACCATGTGAGCCACCAGCTGTCCCCACAACACCTGCAAGGGGTGCGAGGCTTGCTTGGAAAATGACAGCGTGGGGACAGGAGCACAGCCAGGCTTAGTTTTCCTTCGGATGGGAAGCAGTGACGTGTCCCAGTCATCACCCAGCACTGGTATCCCATGAACAGGAGTGTGAGAATGTGTGGCCACTCGTGTCAGCGCTCACAGGTCTGGAGGGGATCAGCAGCACCAGATCCACAGGATCCAAGCACGGGGCTCGGCGTTGCTCCCGTCCTTCCCAAAGGGCTCCAGGGATGCTGGCAGGGCACAGCCCTGCCTGCTCATCCTGGGGAGGATGATCCCAAAGGCAGGGATGGGGCATGGCCACGGGGGACTCTGTGCAGAGAAACCCACAGCACTTCACTCTGAGGCAGCTCTGACAGTGAGTGTCAGCTCTGCAGAGAGCCAGGAGCATCCCACAGCCTGGGAATAAAGGTCTGCCCAGCTGCCTGTGGGGCAACCGGGGGGGGGAAAATTGTCATTTCAGTCACCCTGGTGTAAATCTGGCCTCAGTCTGGGGGTCTCCAGCTTTGTGCTCATCCAAATGAGCAATGAATTCAGGACTGCGTGGGTATTCTCTCGCCTGTCTCGGGCTGTAAGAGGGGTGATGGATTGACTGCGTGATTGATTGACTGATTGATTGGCCGCAGCATCCAGCGCCCTCCTGAAAAGAGGTTTCTCATGGTGATCTGCAGTGAATGGCTGTGAGCACAATAGGGGTGAGGGGCTTCCAGAGAGGAAACTTCTGGTCACTTCAAAATATCTCAGAAAGTCTGGGGGGAAAAAAAAACAAAACAACTCCCCACAAAACTGCTGAAATGCAGATAAGCTTCACACACAACTGCACTGTTCTCTTATCATCCCAGTGCAGGCCTTCCTGCACCCCCACATCCATTCATTCCTCCAGTCCTGCATCTCTCCACTCCCAAATCCCTCCATTCCTCCATTCCAATATTCCTACGCTCAATTCCCTCCACCCCCCAAACCCTTCAGTGCTCCATCACCATATCCTTTCCATCCCCATATCCCTTCATCCCTGCAACCCTTTATTCCCACATCCCTCTATTTCTCCATTCCCATATTCCTTCATCCCACCTCCCTCTGTTCCTCCATCCCTGCATCCCTCCATTCTTCCATCCATTCTTTCATTCCCATCTCTCTCCATCCCTGCAACCCTTCATCCCCACATTCCTTCATCCCTCCATCCCACATCCCTCCATCCCTCCGTCCCACATCTCTTCATTCCCATCTCCCCCATCCCTCCATGCCCACATCCCCAGCTCTGGGCACTGCCTCAGGGACAGTCCTGCTGGCCCTGGGGGGACCTGGCTGCCCACAAGCCCTGGGCACTGTAACCAAGCCACGGCCTTCAGAGCAAGGACTGCCCAGCTCAGCATCACTGTCAAACCTAGTTGAAAAAACAATAATGATGATTTTGAAGTGAAACGAACTGATTCTCTCCCCATCCTGGGACATTTCCAGGTGCTGATTTCCCTCGGAGAAACAAAGCTCTTGTTCCCAGCACCAGCTCCCTGTTTCCATGTCTCCCCCTCGAGTGGGAAGTGTGATTTTCCCTGTCCTGGTTCCATCCCGCCCTGTGTCCCGTGCAGCCCCCACTCAGGTGGGAGCTGCTGCCAGGCAGCAATTTATGGGGTGGCCGATGCTCCCAGGGACAGATGGTTTCCTATGAATGGATTTAATAATGTTGTCAGTGGCTCTTGGCAGGTCTGTGTCCCAGGGCACGCCTGGAGTTAATGGAGCAGCACCCCTGGAGTTAATGGGAGCAGCACCCATGGAATTCAGGGAGCAGCACCCCTGGAATACAGGGAGCAGCACCCCTGGAGTTAATGGGAGCAGCACCCATGGAGTTTGGGGAGCAGCATCCCTGGAATTGAGGGAGCAGCATCCCTGGAATTCAGGCAGCAGCACCCCTGGAGTTTGGGGAGCAGCACCCCTGGAGTCCAGGCAGCATCCCTGGAATTCAGG
>VWZG01002151.1:102217-113209 GCA_013396735.1 Grallaria varia
GGGAGCAGCACCTCTGGAGTTTGGGGAGCAGCACCCCTGGAATTCAGGCAGCAGCACCCCTGGAATTCAGGCAGCAGCACCCCTGGAGTTCGGGGAGCAGCACCTCTGGAGTTTGGGGAGCAGCACCCCTGGAGCTTGGGGAGCAGCACCCCTGGAATTCAGGGAGCAGCACCTCTGGAGTTTGGGGAGCAGCACCCCTGGAGTTCAGGGAGCAACACCCCCGGAGTTTGGGGAGCAGCACCCCTGGAATTGAGGGAGCAGCACCCCTGGAGTTCAGGGAGCAGCACCCCTGGAATACAGGGAGCAGCACCCCTGGAGTTCAGGCAGCAGCACCCCTAGAATTGAGGGAGCAGCACCCCTGGAATTCAGGGAGCAGCGCCCCTGGAGCTCACCACTGTCTGGCGATGTGTTTGGGGTGGGGAAGCACCGGGTGTGGATGAAGCACCATCAGAGCTGGGACCCGCTGTGTCCTGGGGCTCAGTGCTGGGTTTGATCCTGTGGTAAGGGGATAGGAAATGTTCCGCCAGCCCCATCTGCTCCTGGGAGAGAGTGAGGGGGGTGGAGAGGAGGGACTGGTGTTTGCCATTGCAGTGTTTTCCAGTGGGTCACAGTGGATCTGTCCCCAGTTGTCACCAGCAGCTATAGCGTTCCTACTTGCTCCCTTTGTATCTGGGAAGACTGGGATAATGATGATGTTGCCTAAAATGAGAAAAATCTTTCGAGGCAATTTAACTGAGGTAAAGTAGAGAGGAGTTCTATACTGAAAAGCTTTTCAAGTTCCAAAAGCATATAGACGTGTGCGCAGCATAGGGGTGATTCCTCTTTTTATAACACTACTTAATTATCATAACTAAAGGTTACATCCAACTCAAGGACGTTCCATCCTCGTACCACCTTGGTGCCACCCATAGAACCTCCCTCGGGTTTGCCCCTTGGCACACCTTCCTAGAATTGAGTCGGGGGTCTCAGGACCCCTTTACTTCTTCATCATCTTCTTCTTCATGTCACATTCCCTGGTTGGAGGTTTTCCAAACTTCATGGGCCTTTTATTTTGTTTTGACTACAATATGTGTTGTTATTCTAGTCCTGGTACATGAGTCCCAATTAAAATATTCTAGTTGCTCTCTTACCCTTAGCTCAGACATTTAGGAATGTAGCACAGAGGTGGAAACTGCTGGTTGCTACTTCAAATACGAGAAGCTATACAGCTATATAAAATTTTCAAATATACAAAAATATATACATATATATAAATCTATACAAATACATAAAGTCTTAAGGCATCAATGAGGCCGTGGCTACTAAGGACATGCATGTCCCCAAACCACCAAATTTCACTCAGGCCATCCTCTCCTGTCCCCAAACTGGCAGCAGGCAGCGCAGGAGGCAGGGAACAAACTCTCCCTGGGCCCCAGTGGGGCTGGGCTGGTGTCTGGGGGGGGGTTCTCCCTCTGAACACCATGACCAGGACTCCCAGGGATGGACCAAAGGCACTCAAACCATTCCTGGACCGCAGCTGGAATTGGAGTGGCGGAGCATGAGGGGCTTGGGAGGGGCAGATGCCCTGAGGTCGGGGCAGCCCTGGCCGCACTGGGGGTCCCGCTGGAGGCTCTGGTGGCCCCCGAGCCACGCTGGGTGCTGTGGAGGTGGGAAGGGGCTCCTGCGCAGCCCCGGCTGCCGCTCTCCAACCGCTCCAGGCAAAAGACTTTAATCTAATTACATGCTTTATTTGCGCCAATTTGTTTTTCAATCAATCTTGCTCAGCCAGAAGAAAGGAGGCTACAGCGGGCTCATTTGCACCTCCTTGTTCCAAGGGAGAGGTTAATGGCACGCACCCGCTGCGGTGCCGCGTCCGGGCGCTCCCGCTGCGGGGCTGCCCGGCCGGGCACTGCGGGCGCCTCCCGCATCAGCCCCGGGCACCTCCCGCATCAGCCCCGGGCACCTCCCGCATCAGCCCCGGGCTCCTCCCGCATCAGCCCCGGGCACCTCCCGCATCAGCCCCGGGCTCCTCCCGCATCAGCCCCGGGCACCTCCCGCATCAGCCCCGGGCACCTCGTCCCTGCTCTGGGCACCTCCCGCATCAGCCCCGGGCACCTCCCGCATCAGCCCCGGGCTCCTCCCGCATCAGCCCCGGGCCCCTCCCGCATCAGCCCCGGGCTCCTCCCGCATCAGCCCCGGGCGCCTCCCGCATCAGCCCCGGGCACCTCCCGCATCAGCCCCGGGCTCCTCCCGCATCAGCCCCGGGCACCTCCCGCATCAGCCCCGGGCTCCTCCCGCATCAGCCCCGGGCGCCTCCCGCATCAGCCCCGGGCACCTCCCGCATCAGCCCCGGGCTCCTCCCGCATCAGCCCCGGGCTCCTCCCGCATCAGCGCCGGGCACCTCGTCCCCTCTCCGGGGCACAGAGGGCGTGGGCGCTGCCCGCAGATCTTTGGAACAGGCTGTCCTGGGGGGATGTGCTGCAGGCAGGGCTCAGGAAGCTCCTGCCAGGTGCTCCCAGGGAGTCCTGGGTTTGTGCATCTGTTCCTGGGGGTTTCAGTGGAGTACCGAGGAAAGGTTAAGTCTGCAGAGAACAAAACAAACCAAAAAAAAATAGTGGAAATAATTCCTCCTACTCCTTCTGCCCCGCTGGGGTTGGTGCAGTTTAGGGCCATGGTGGCTGAGATCAGGGCAGGGCAGGGCTGGCCCGGGCATCCCACATGCCTGTGTGCTGGGGCAAAAGGGGCTCCTCAGCCTGCTCTGATGCCCCGGTGCACAAGCAGATGCCTCTGCCTTTGCAGACCCTCGCCAGGGTTGGGTCTCAGCTGGTGGGACAAATCCCTGCCAGCTCCTGGGCACTGCTGCTCTGAGGCTGCCCTGGGCCAGCTTAGCAGGTGACCAGGGACAGACAACACACTCTCACAGCTGGGTGGTGAAATGCTGTGCCATACCAAAGGCTTGCTCTGCACCAGGAATTTGCACAGACCCTCCGTGAGCAGATCCAGACCTTCAGAATCCCTGTCCAGGGGATGACGGGACCTGCTTCCAACCTGGGGGCCATTCTGTAAATAACAAAACACTCATGACTTGAGCAGCCCAGTCCCAGCTCATCCCAGCTCCAAGGCTTGGAAATGAGGTGCCTCCCCACACCAGCTCCTGGATGTGCTGCAGAGGTGGCCAAGGCCAAGGCCAGAGGCACAGGCTGTCCTGCAGCTGGTCCAGGATGAAGGGCACGGATCTGCACACCACATTGGCAAAGGGCAACCTGCACAACAGCTGGGCCACTGCCAGGTGGGGGCACAAGGGCCAGTTTAGTCATGAGAGATCCCCTGCTCCTTTCAGTGGCTGCACAAGGGTGCAGGAGAAGTGATCCCACTGCTGAAGGGAATAACCTGGGAGGGACTCTCTGCCCTAAGTTTGCTTTTTATTAAAGCTTCTCTATATTAAAGCAGCCAACTCTGAAACAAAGAGTCCTGCTGGAGTGCAGCCCAAATTCAGTGAGAGCATCGATCCCTCACAGGCAGTGCGTGCTCTGCGAGCCAGACACATGGCAGTCCCTGCTGCTTGTCCCACGGGGATGAGCCCATCCATATTCCGTGGGCAAGGAGAGGGCTGCTCCAGAGCCTCCCCTCCCTCAGGATGTGTGGTCAGCAAAGGCCAAGAGCTTGGAGCAAGCAGAGTTGGCACTCTCCAAAATGACTCTAGCAGTCATTCACTGAGACTGAGGGAGGAGATGTGAAAATAATGCTTTGGGATGGAAGCAAGGGGCAGCCTCAGTGCTGTGGGAAGTGAAACAGGGTTTCATGGTCACCTAGGGAATTCTCCAGAGGTCTGACATCCCTACCGTAAGTGCTACAGGCCAGCCCTGGCGCAGGGTCATCCTCTCCTGTCCCAGTGCTGGGCAGTGGTGGATTGCATTTTACCACGTGTTGCCTGGGAGTTAAAACTGCCTTTGGGATGCTTGGAGGCAGCTCACAGACATGTTTTCATGTCCAGTTTGAGCACACTGAGCACCCAGCTGAGCCCGTGCTCAGCCACAGAGCAGAGACACGATGCTGCTGCCCCTGCCCTTCCCAAACACTGACTCCCACCACACGCACTCCATGGTGCCATTCCTCCACGCCTCCAACCACAAGCTGAAGATGTGGGATTGCTCCCTGTAAAAAGGGCTGGAAATTTATTCCCAGACTCTGAATAGCCTGGAGGAGCATTTGATTCCATGGGGAAGGGGCAGCAGGAAGCTCTGCAGAGCAGTGGAACCACAGGCTGTTGTACACGGGGTCCTGTATGTCACACAGGGCTGAGGCTGCAGCAGTTCTTTGGAGTACCTGGAATAGTTTTGTGGTTGTTGGATGGGCTCAGGGAACCACACCAGGGCTTTGGTTGAGAGCACTGCTGGCTCAGCTGCAGGATCTGGGCACAGACACAGCTGAGGGCTGGGATTCCCTGACTCCTGGTGAAAGGAGGGATCACTTGGGTCCATGTCCAGCACCGTTGTTATACCAGAACACAAAAATACATCTTCCTCCCCATGGGCACTCGTGCAGGTTCTGCAGCACAGAAACATAAATCACATCCCTTAGGTGGGGGCAAACCCCTGTCCAGCTGTTAGAAAACCAGAGCTGGAGCACAGTTTGGAGAGGCCTGCAGAGAGGTTTAGCTGTTCTGCACTCATTTCCAAGCACACATTTGTCCAGAGCTGGTGGGGACCTGGACACTGCTGCGTTCCCCTGTCCTGGGGGGCAGCTCATGTACCAGCTCTGTGCGAAGGTGCTGATGGAGGATTTCTGACCAGTTATACTGGGGAGGAAGAGAAAAGGGCAGAGAGATGAAAGCTGTTCCCCACCACGGTCCCCTTGCATTAGAGCAAGTCAAAACAGCCCCACTGCTCTGCACTGGCCCACTCTGTGGGTCTCTGGGACCCCAGGCAGACCCGACTGCATTTTCTCAGTCCTGCTCTCCCTGGTTATAGAACCACAGATGCAGGATTTGATAATTGGCGCTGTACCTTCATTTAGTGGCTCGGGTCTGGTCGCACATCCCACCCAGTGACAACAGGAGATGCGGGCAGCCAGACCTCCACCCAGAGCCCCAGGAGGAAGCACAACCCCCTGGGAGAGAAGGCAGGACAACGTCCTTCACCCTGAAATGCTGAGGTCAGACCATCGAGGCTGGGGCTCCCCTTCTAAGCCACACCACCTCCGCTTTGGATCGCAGCCTGCAAAGGCATTTAGGGCCCTACCTGGGGGAAATCAATAGGAATTTAGCTGCATAAATTGGGATTAGAAATCTGAATCCCCTTGGGGATCTAAGCCTTATATCTGCATTTTGAGTTAGGCACCCAGGCCAAGAAATGTGGCTTTAATCGTTCTATCATGTCAGAATCAAGGGGCCTTTAATTTCCGTTACCGACATGTGGCTTTTGCAGAGGCTTAAAGCTCATTTTGGAACTGCAAGCGCAGCAAGAGGTGCCTTGTGCAGAGTCTTCTCAGGAGCAACACTCAGCACCCCGAGCTCTGCTGCCAGCACCTCCATCCTGCCCAGCCCTGGGAGCAGCAGCACTCAGCAGAGTCACAGAACATTCGGGGTTGGAAGGGACCCACAAGGGTCACAGAGCCCAACTCTTGGCTGAACGGCCTCTGGGAGGAATGTGGTGCGTTGGCAAAACATGGGCTGCCCATCAGCATCCCACAGCTCTCAGCCTTCTTGTAGCAACCCCAGCCCCACTCGAACCAGCCCCTCAAATGAAAACGTTTAAAAATTAAAAAAATTCAAATTAAAAAAAAAAAAAAGAACATTATGCAAAACAAAGAAGGTGTTTAGCTGTGAAAACTCTTTGCTCAGCCAGCGAATTAGTTATATCAAGGGGATGGGCAGAGCTGCAAAGCTGCTGAAGGCTCTGCTGACACTTTTCACTGAGCTGCGACAGACACGAAACAGCCGCCCGCCACCTGCTCCCTGTGTGAACAAGGAGCACCAGCCGCCTCTTCCTGGCTCCCCTCCCACCCTGTTTATCCGGGAAAAGCAGAAAGTTGGTGCTTTCCCACCGGGAAGTGACAGGAGCTGCTGGGGACCCGGCAGGGAGGAGCAGGATGTCACCGCGGCGGGATGCAGGGGTGAAAAGCAAAAAGCACCATGGTCTGGTTGTGCTTTGGGCTGGAGCCTCTGAAACGGGGATTTGCACAGGAATATTTGTGCAGCTGAGCAAACGCGGGGAGGAAAGTGCCAGGAGCAGGGGAGGAGGGCGCTTGGAGATCAGCGCTTGGTTTCTGCTGTAGCCAGGAAGGTTTGGGTCCTGCAGACCGGGGATGGCTGGGTCACACTAAGGCTGGAAGGGGCTCAGAGAAGTCTCAGGTGCTGCCCAGGGCCAGGCAGGCTGAGAGGACAGGCCTGCCTGGAGGAGGAGCAGGGCAGGACAGCAGCAGGGTGTCCTTGGAGCGGGAGGTGAGTTCAGAACCATGGGGAGCTTCAGCAGGTGGAGAAGAGGTCTCATGGACCCAAATCCAACCCTTCCCTTTGGCAGCAGAGCCAAACCCGGCCTAAGCAAAGCAGCCCAACCTTTGTTCTGCACCGCCTTGTGCAGGGAGCATTTGTACAGCATGGTCAGGGAGCTGGTGCTGAGCCCCTCCACCTCCTGGTGTCCCCACAGCTCACCTGAGCCCCTCCACCTCCTGGTGCCCCCACAGCTCACCTGAGCCCCTCCACCTCCTGGTGTCCCCACAGCTCACCTGAGCCCCTCCACCTCCTGGTGTCCCCACAGCTCACCTGAGCCCCTCCACTTCCTGGTGTCCCCACAGCTCACCTGAGCCTCTCCACCTCCTGGTGTCCCCACAGCTCACCTGCAGGACCTGGCCTGAGCACCCCATGCTTCAGGTACCAGGTTGTTCCCCACCCCTAAGGGGCTTCACCTCTTCAGGCAACTCTTTTTATCCTCAGCCTGACCTTTTGGCCAGACTCTGGACCACATTCCATGGGCAGGTTACCCCAGGCTGATCCTCTGCAGCTTCATGGAGAGGGGCGAGAGTGACCTGCAGGTCAGGGAGGCTTTGGAATAGCCAAGCAACACAAGTCTTGGGACTCCAGCAGAACCATTCTCGCATGGTTTGTATCTCCTGAGCACACCCACAAGGCACTGGAACAGCAGAGCACCCGGGGCTCCACATCCATCCTCTCCTCCCCTTGGAGCAGCCTGATCCTTCCTCCCATCTCCACTCTCATTTTCCATGGGGGAGCTGCAGCACAGCAAACCTTCCCCAGAGCCCAAGCTGAGGAAATGACCCTTGGTGGATGAGAGCAGGGTCTGTGCCAGGCAATAGGAATAACATCCCACAGCATCTCAGCGCTGCAATAACATCCCACAGCACCTCAGCTCCAGCATCTCAGCGCTGCAATAACGTCCTGCAGCATCTCAGCTCCAACATCTCAGCACTGCAATAACGTCCTGCAGCATCTCAGCTCCAACATCTTAGAGCTGCAAATGTCCCACAGTATCTCAGCGCTGCAATAACGTCCTGCAGCATCTCAGCTCCAACATCTCAGCACTGCAATAACATCCTGCAGCATCTCAGCTCCAACATCTCAGCACTGCAATAACATCCTGCAGCATCTCAGCTCCAACATCTCAGCACTGCAATAACATCCTGCAGCATCTCTGCTCCAGCATCTCAGCACTGCAATAACATCCTGCAGCATCTCAGCTCCAACATCTCAGCACTGCAATAACGTCCTGCAGCATCTCAGCTCCAACATCTTAGAGCTGCAATAACGTCCCGCAGCACCTCAGCACTGCAATAACGTCCCACAGCATCTCAACTCCAACATCTCAGCACTGCAGTAATGTCCTGCAGCATCTCAGCACTGCAATAACATCCTGCAGCATCTCAGCACTGCAATAACATCCTGCAGCATCTCATCCATGCACTTCCCCTAAGCAAGGGTGACCTCTCAGCACTACCCCATGCACACAGCGGTGCTTCCCAGCCAAACTTGGCTCTGAGAAATCTCATTTGCCCTCCCAAAGAGGCCCCCCCAGGATCTCCAAGTCACCCAGAAGGCAGGAGAGCTCTGCCCATCGGAGACAAAGGAAAAGAACTGAGGCAAATCCCCCACCCACGGAAACCAGCCCTGGCATCTGGTGATTCACTCTGACTTACACCAGCTGGCTCTGGCCACAGCCAGTTCAATTCAAACCAGCTGAGGCTCTGGCACAGCCTGTGGGGCAGGGAAAGAGAAAGAGAAGGCAGGACAGGGTTGTGTCAGTCAAACCAGGCTGTAGGTGGGTGTCTTGGGTTCCAGGTTTTCACCCTGGGAGCAAGCAGGGGCTGTGGGGATGGGGTGCTGTCCTGCAGGGTGTGGGGGACAGCTGGGTGGTGACCAATCACCCCACACCTTCCCTGGCTTGGAAACAGCACTGGGATGGGTTTCCAGCAGGTCTGTGATCTCAGGCAGGGTGGAATTATCGTGGCAGTGGTGCACGAACTGGGCAGCTCAGATGTGGTTAGGGATGTGCCTGTGGGGAGGGTTTGCTGAGGTGACTCGGGGTTGTTCTTGTGAGTGGTCTGGACTGAAGTGCAGAGCAATGGTTTTATCTGATTGCTGTTTCTTGGGGCTGGATCCCAAAGCAGTGCTGTGGGGCTGGAGCAGGGTCTGCCAGCCTGGATGGGGGAGACCCCCTTGCAGATGGGGGGCTAAGCGATGGGGTGTGGAGGTGGGAGCTGCTGTCCACCCCACCTGTGCTCAGAGCCAGCATCTCTCTGACTCAGACTTGGCCAGGGCATGAGAGATTTGTAGCCAGAGCTCCCAGACCTTTCCCCGCTTCGTTGTTCACTCTCCACCTGTCCTTGTGTCACCCACTTGTGCGGAGCAGTTGGTGCCCAGGGGCTGAGGGGTGACAGCAGTGGTGGATGTCTACAGAGCTCCAGGATTTCTGTGCCAGGGGAGAACCATCACCACGTTTATGTGAACCACGCTGATGTCCTGGGGTTGAGCAGAACGGTGCCAGAAACCTGTAGGAGCCGGTGATGGCCTGTGTGTCCCTTGTCATCCCCTGCTCCAGCTGAAAGGAAGCCTCTCTGCACTGTTGGGTCACTGCATGCACTTTTACTTCCCTTATAGACTTTTCCTTCAAGGTTTATGGCCAGGAACATCTTACCAGTGTCTTGGATCAGGAATATTTCTGTTCCCTGAACTCAGTGACACCAGGCAGTCGCGTCCCACTGTGCAGTGGCATCCTGCCATGTAGGCATGGCTGGGGCTTTGCTAGTGAATCTCCATCATCCAAACTACAGTGTTTAGGGAATATCCACTCCTTTCTCAGTGCAGTTCAGGTTTTACTTAATCTTCAGAGTCATGTTAGATGAGAAGGAGGTGTCATGAGAAGGAGATGAGGAGGCTCTCATCCACCGTGGGAGGTGTCGGTGGCTGGAAACCCTCAGTTGTCAGCTCAGCTCCTGGGTTTTGAGGGGCTTTGGCTGAGTTGTAGCTGGGCAGAGACCTCAGCTGGGACTCCTGGAGGAGGAAGGGACCCCATTTCAAATCATAGCCTCTGCTTCTGGCCCCGAATGGGCCATACTGATTGAGTGTGAAGCCTTGTATTCCTGTGGGTGCAGTCCTGAGGAGTGGGAGCAGCAGGAAGAGAGAGATGGGGACCCTGCATGGCCATGCTGAGAGGGGCTGGGGCACTTATGGATCAGAGGTGTTGGTATTGAGGTGGTAGCTGATGATCTTGGCAGGCGTGGGTGTCCAGCTCCCTGGGTGCCCTTCTCTTGAATCCCCCACTCCAGCTGAGAAGGAACCTGCTCCTTGGCTCAGGCTGGGTTTGGCTCTGCTGCCAGAGGGGTGGATTGGATTTGGGTCCATGCGACCTCCTGATGAAGCTCCCCATGGTTCTGAACTCACCTCCCACTCCAAGGACACCTCCTGTACTGGGACTGCGGAGCTGAGAGGGCACAGAGCACCCAGCCCACCACGCCTGCCATCCTGGCCAGGGCTGGCTCTGGGCATCCCCCACTCGAGGTCACCCTGTCCCACAGCTGGCTCCATCCCACATCCCCTGCGTGCACAGCAGAGCTGCCAACAGAGTTATGGCTGGGAAATGCTGCCACTGCTGTGGCTCTGCAACCATTGCCAGGTTCTGGGCCTTGGTTTCCCCCCCCAGCCCGCTCAGTGCCAGCGTCTCTTGGGGGGAACTGCTCCTTGCAGGGGTTTTGGCAGGACACAAGGAACAGGGTCTCAAGCCCTGCCGAGGCTGTGGCACTTGTGACACCCTGGAGCGTGACCCAGCTGTGCTAGAGTGGGACATGGAAGGGGGTGCTGCACAGCTTCTCTGCCAGGATATCAATGTTGTGGCACTGGAGAGTGGAAGGTGTTTCCTGGGCAAGTGAGTTCTGGTTTGGCACTGCCCGTGTGGCTTGGGGCAAGATGTGGGCACCTGGCCATGGAATACCAGCAGCATTGCCACCCTTCCCAGCATCCCACCTGTTCACAAAGCTCTGGGGCACTTCAGACAGTTTTCACACCTGGGTTCCATCAGTGGCTGTGGAGGAACCCTGGGCAGCTGGGAAAGTGGTCTGAGGACTGTCGCTATACCAGCTGTGTCCCACTTCTCCCCCAGTAGGGGGGCAGCCACTCTCTAGCTCCTGTGGGTGCTGAGGAGCCACAGGATGTCCACGAGCCCACCCCAGGAGCTGGAATGGGGTGGCCCATCTCCAGATGCAATGGCACAGCCGTGGTGCCATTGGGACGTTCCCAGTGGCATATGGAGAACACTGACCGTGTGATGCCATCCAGCCACATCCCCCAGCAGAGCAGGTCCCTGGGGAGCAACAGCTCCCATGGCCCAGCTCAGCATCCCTGCAGCCACCCGTGTGCCAGCTCAGCATCCCTGCAGCCACCCGTGGGCCAGCTCAGCATCCCTGCAGCCACCCATGGCAGGGCTCAGCATCCCTGCAGCCACCCGTGCGCCAGCTCAGCATCCCTGCAGCCACCCGTGTGCCAGCTCAGCATCCCTGCAGCCA
>VWZG01002151.1:113823-184547 GCA_013396735.1 Grallaria varia
GGATGCCGTGGCACTGCCAGGATGCCGTGCCAGCACTCCCGCCTGTCGCTGCCCTGGCAAAGCCAGCGTGTCCCAGCAGTGGGGGCCCATTAGAAATGAAATGTTCCTACTGGGGGTATTTTATTTGCACACTTCAGTAGAGTGGACACCAAAAGGCTTTGCTAATGCTTCATGGGCTGCTAATTTCCTCTCTGACCCGCATTGTCGGAGGGTGACCCCAGCCCGAATCTCTCGGCAATGAATGCCAAAGGCTGACACTGGTCCGGGTTAGGGGTGACAATGGGGCCTCTGTGGGCTCCGGGCAGGCTCCAGTTGGGAGCTGGAGAACAGGGGGAATTTGTGTGGCTCTCAAAAGCTCTGGGTGGCACAATAAGGGAGGCCCCCGGGGTCTCCCAGGAAGACAGAGGCGGCCCAGGGAAGCCGGGCGGGAGGATGGTTTCCTTTGTGCGCAGCTTTCTTTAGAAAGGAAGGGGTTTCTGAATGCCCCCTTAGACGACCCAATCGGGGCCTGGCAGATGGATATCACAGGCACGCTGCTTATTCACGGCAGGCCGCAGCTTTGAGCCGTCGCCCCTTCCCCCAGCCCTTTATTCATTTTAAGGCTGATTTGTTTTGTTAATGTTTTCTTGCCCTCCCCCTCTCTCCGTGCAGATTGTGACTCATACTGCAAAGCCTCCAAGGGGAAACTGAAGATCAACATGAAGAAGTACTGCAAGAAAGACTACGGTGAGTCCTCCCTCCCGGCGCTGCTTCCCAGGGGACAGAGGTGGCCGAGGGATGCAGGGGAGGAGCATCCCCCTCGCCGGGCTGTCCCCAAACCTCCCGGCGCAGGGACAGGCTGCCGGGTGATTCCCAGCCACAGCCACGGGCAGCCCAGCTCTGCCCGTGCTGGGCTCTGTGCAGTTTTGGGAATGATTTTTGCCAGGTTTGGAGAGGAAGCCCCGGGCACTGATGCTCTGCTGAGGCACTGATGCTCTGTGGGGACACTGATGCTCTGTGGGGACACTGATGCTCTATGGGGACACTGATGCTCTATGGAGGCACTGATGCTCTGTGGGGACACTGATGCTCTGTGGAGCACTGATGCTCTGTGGAGCACTGATGCTCTGTGGGGACACTGATGCAGCGTGTTTCCTGGAAGGACACTATGGACCCTGATTTGGGGGTTGTCTCATATTTTCCAAGTGTCTCTCTAGTGTCTTCTTGGTTACAATGACACCATGTCCCCTCCCTTCTCACCGTGCTATAAAGGGCAGCAGCTTTTAAAAAGCGTGTTTTGCCATAGGGAGCTGAGCAGAACGCAGGTCCCTCTCACCAGCGTCCATCCCCCCTTTAATTCCCAAGCAAGGTCAGGAGGTGGTGCAGCCCTGGGAGAAGCCAGGGATGCTGTGGAAACCTTGCTGGTACTCAAGGTCCTGAGAAACATTCCACAGCTCTGCCTTGGAGCAGGATTGTCCCAAGGTCTCTGCTCCTGGGATTACTTTTAATGTGAGTCCATTCCCGACATGTTCACCAGTGGGACCATGCAGGACCCACGCAGGTGACCCCAGGAGGAACTTCTCTCCTCCCTGGCTCAGACATCACCCACAGCTCTGCCTTGGAGCAGTGGCTTGGAGCAGGAATGTCCCAAGGTCTCTGCTCCTGGGATTACTTTTAATGTGAGTCCATTCCCGACATGTTCACCAGTGGGACCATGCAGGACCCACGCAGGTGACCCCAGGAGGAACTTCTCTCCTCCCTGGCTCGGACATCACCCACTGGCAGGTGGGGGAGGGATGCCCAGAGGATGCCCCTCTTTTGCCAGCCACGCCAACGCTGCTGGGAGCAGCTGAGTGTCAGGAATGGGACCGACCTGGAAAAACCTGGTTCAATACAGGTGGTGTGACAGGAGATGGTTAGAAATGTGGCCAAACTCATGGAAGGGCTGGAAATTGTCTCCCCCCTGCATGGACTGTAGTGGGGGGGCCAAAGTGTCAGGAGGAAAGACCAACCGTGAGCTTTGGGGTTTTACCCAGGGATGGGGAGTGGGCTGAGCACTGGCAAGCCTGGCTCAAAGCTGAGCTTTCACTCATGCGAAGAGCAGGGAACATGAGGAGCTGCAGGGTTTAGCATCCATCCAGTGCCTGCCAGTCCTTCCCCTCCACAGCAGAGGAATACATAAAATATGTCTGCCTGTACACAAATGCATGCACATATGTGCATCTGTGTGTGTGTGTATATATTTCCACCAGACTACCAAGGAAAAAGCCTCCCATCCCTGCACACGAAAACATCCAGGAGTGGAGATACCTCCTCCCTCCTTTGAACACGCTCGCAGCAGCAGCTCAGCATGTCTGGGAAGTGTTTGCAAAAGCAGAACGAATTCCCATTTAACAGCCCATCCCTGGACAAGGCGCTTCCCAGCAGGGCTGGCTGATGGATGCTCCACACTGGCTTTGTTCTTTGATACATCCCCGTGAGCCCAGGGGAGGGGAAAAAGGGCTGGGAGGCAAATCTTTTCTTTGCCTTCTCATTTATTCTTCCTTTATCCACATGGCAAAACGGTTGTGGAGCAGAGGGGATCCCTTGGCAAGGATGAGCTGCCGGGCTGGGGTGTAATTGTGGTCCCCATCCAGCGAGGCTGTGCTCGTAGGAGGTGCTGGAGGTTCATTCATCCCGTGTTGGAAAGGTCCAAGGAATGCCTTTTTCCTTGGATAAAAGGGTTTAATGGCATATGGGAAAGTCACTGGTAGAAAGTTGTTAAGGTCATATATGGGGTTATTAGAGAGGGCCACTAAAGCCATGGGGTTTTCTTGTGGGTGAATTCTCTGCTGGCTAATAAGGTACAAACCCATTTCCCACCTGTGGACGTGAGTCCCCCCATCTTCCCACCCAGCTTCTCCAGCATATCCCGAGAGCTGAGCTCCCGGTGGAGCGTTTGTCCTCCGAAGAGGGGACAAAGCAGTTGGTTGATTGCGGGAAACTTGGACCTGTCACGATCCGGGTCAGCCCCGGGCGTTGGGAGGATGGAAGGGACGACAAAAAGGCGAGAGCATCCTCCTCACAGAGCTGAGCAGAGGTCAGCTTTCCCTGTACTCCTGGGGCGAGGACCGGGACGTTCTGGTGGTGGCACCACCTCGGGCTCTGCTCGAGGGACAGCCCTGCGGTGCTTTTGCTCCTCGGCCCGTCCAGTGGCCCGGGGCGGGCAATGCTGGAGGTTGACACTTGCCTTTGTTTGGGGCTGCGGGGCCGGTCCGTGGGCACCGACAGAGCCCGGGGAGGTGTTTTGGGGCAGGAGATCCCCAGGGAGTGATGAACAGGAGGGAGATGCCCCGCTGCAGAGCGGCGAGGAGGGCAGCTGGAAAGAGTTTTGCTCTTCCCTTCCATCCCGCAGCAGCTTCGCCAGCCGTTGGCTGCTTTGGGTGAGCGGGCGCGGGCTGGGACCAGTGGGGGAACTGGTCCCCAAGTGGGGAACTGGTCCCCAGCCGGCATCCCCTGACCCCTGCCCAGCCCCGCAGCCACGGCAGCTTTGCAGGGGCGAGCCGAGCGATGCCCCGGCGGCAGCGCCGCTTTCACCGGGCCGGGGCCGCAGAGAAAGGGATGAAAAGGTGCCCGGAGGGATAATAAAGACTTCGGGACTGACACCCCAGCAGGAAGCCAATTAGGAGGCTCTTTTCCTCCCCGTCCTGCTGCCATCGCTGCGCTGAATGTCCTAAAAGGCCCTAATTAGCTGGAGCAGAGTCCCTTCTCCGGCGGGCTCAATCGGGTGCTATCATCATCCACCCCGCGCTCCTCAACGGGCCTTTTGAGCTCCCCGCTTCATTCACCCATTCAAAGGCGATATTTTCCCTTATTTATTTTTCTTATCTGTTTGTTTTTGTTGAGTTTCTGGTGGGGTTGTTTTTTGGGTTTTTTCTCTTTTTCTTTTAAATTGGGCTTTTTTTTTTTTTTTTACCCCTGCGAGTTGGGTTTTGGTGCAAATATTTGGAGTGCACCAGGGAGGGCGGGCTGGGAGATTCAGAGAGGGGGGAAGGCGAAGGGAGAAGCAGAAGAGCTTTCCCTGAGTTGGTTTTTCACTGCGTGGGGGAGCGCGGGGTCACCCAGCTCCCAGAAAAACAGGGCTAGAGGAGGGCTTGGCTGCCTTGGGGTCGCTTAAATTAGGCTGGGGAAGCAGAGAAGGGCCCGGCTGAACCCACTGAGGGTGGAGATGCCCCTCTGGCCCAAAAGGAGGAGGGATTACTTGATCAGAGCAGGCGATGCTGATGCAGGTGATGCGGGAGCATCCTTTACTCACTCGGGTGCTGCCGTTTCATCCCAGTCTTTGGGGCTTTTCCCAGTCTCCGTGTGATTGTGGCTCATCTAAACAGCATGGATGGCTGTGGTAAAGGAAACCTGGAGCTTTTAAACTTCGTTTCCCCCCTGATTCTGAGCTCCCAGTGCTGTACTAGGGCCTGATCCTGCAAAGATGATGCTGGAGTGCTTGGCTGGGTACCAGCACTGTGGCCTCAGGCATTGCCCCCGTGCCAGTCCTGTGTGCCCAGCCCAGCACCGGGGAGAGGACGGGGGTGAGGAACAGGATCATCTGCTCACTTTGCCCTTTCTTGGAAAAAAAAAAAGTTAAAGAAAATATCCTTCCTTTCATGAAGCCTTCACTTAGTCACCCCTTTTGTCGAGAGGAGCTTGGCAGGGGCTGCTGGAAAAAAGCAAAACGTGTTTTCAAAAGGCAGCTTGAAAAGAGGGAGAAAAAACTCCTGAATCCACAAAAAAGCACTAGGCAGGCGGGGTAGCACTATCCCTGGTGCTCACAGACCCTTCCAGTGCCCGGGAAGGGGGAGAAATCCCATCCCTGGAGTGGGGAAGGGCTGAGCAATCCCCCCTGTAACCACGTGCTGAGGGAGAGAGCCGGGGTGGGGAAGGGACCCCAACCCCACGGGGAGGGGCCGTGCCTGGCCAGGGCACAGCCAGGCCGGCCAGGATTAGGGCTCATAAATCTCCAATATTAAACCAGTAGGAAATGGCAACTGGAGCGAGGCAAAGCCACCACCAAATAAATTAAAAATTAAAAAGTAACGGGAGAAAAATCCCATTTAAACTCTTTGCTCCAACGAGGAGCCAGCCCTTTACATTCCCAAACCCAGATGGTGTCGAGGTCACCTTTTGCTGCTTGTTGGAATAAAATCCACATGGGCTCCACTCTGCTTGTGCAGTGAGATGGGAGCCAAGCCTTCGGAAAGCCCTGGCTCAGGCTGGGACATCTGAATCCACCACCGCTGTCCCGAGCCCCCACTGCCACCAGTCCATATTAGAGACCCTCCTGCTCTCCCTGCAAACTGCTCTGCTCCTGCTGTCACCCCCTGGGCCCAGGGGATCTTTTCCAGGGGCCAGGACAGGGATGCTGCTGGTCACTGGAAGCTCCCTAGAGCTCCAGCTCCCATGGACACGCTGCATAGGATATACATGAAATTTTGTGGTAGGATTCCACAGCAGGATGCATAGGTTTGGCCACGCAGCCTAGCAGAGGAAACCTTGAAATCCGAAGATTTATCACAACCCCCAAAAGTCAATCTAAAAAATTAAATAATTGTTTCCCAGCCCCACTATTTTCATGGCAAGCCCCAGGTTTTTTGGGCCCCTGACTCATGGTCTCTGAATGCTGCGAGGCGCTGTTTTGCTTTAAGCCTCATGCAGCTGCCCTCAAACATGTTGTTTTGAGGGTTTGGGTTGGGTTTTGTTTTTATTAACATCAAGCCATCCACCCTTGTGCTTTCATCTCCAGCATCCAGCCTTTGGGTCTTTCTTGTGGCTGGAGGCTGCCAGCCAAGCCTGCAGGAGCTGGGCAGCATCCTGAGCCCCGGGGGATGCAGGAGGGGACCGGGGGCCCTCCGTCCCTTCCCACAGCCCAGGGACCACTTGGACACCTTTGCCAAAGAGGCAGAATGGGATGGGACTTGTAAGGCTCCATCCAGGCAGGATTTGTGGTTCGGGAGCATCAGTGTGGGGTGGGATGTGGTTCATAGGGAACCCCTGTGTGCTCCCCAGGACCCTGAACTGCCCCAGCTCTCCGTGCTGTTGATGACTGAAGGTTTCCTTGGGGCTGACAGGGAGCAGAGCACGGAGCAGAGCAGCAAACCTGCCGGAAAATCCCGGGAGTTTTGGGGGTGTCTGGGGTGGAGCAGCCCCAGACTGCCCACAGGGCTCAGCAGCCCATTGCTGGCAAAGCTCAGGGACAAGTCACAAGCATCCCCAAAGCTCTGCCAGGCTTGGGGCTTGGACTGGAGCCCATCCTCACTGGACAACAGTGCCACCAGTCCAGACTGGAGCCCATCCTCATGGGAAACCAATGCCAGCAGTCCAGACTGGAGCCCATCCTCATGGGAAACCAATGCCAGCAGTCCAGACTGGAGCCCATCCTCATGGGAAACCAATGCCAGCAGTCCAGACTGGAGCCCATCCTCATGGGAAACCAATGCCAGCAGTCCAGACTGGAGCCCATCCTCATGGGAAACCAATGCCAGCAGTCCAGACTGGAGCCCATCCTCATGGGAAACCAATGCCAGCAGTCCAGACTGGAGCCCATCCTCATGGGAAACCAATGCCAGCAGTCCAGACTGGAGCCCATCCTCACTGGAAACCAGTGTCACCAGTCTGGACTGGAGCCCATCCTCACTAGAAACCAGTGCCACCACCCCTTGCTGGAGCCCATCCTCACTGGAAACCAGTGCCACCAGTCCAGACTGGAGCCCATCCTCATGGGAAAACAGTGTCACCAGCCCTTGCTGGAGCCCATCCTCATGGGAAACCAATGCCAGCAGTCCAGACTGGAGCCCATTCTCATGGGAAACCAGTGCCACCAGTCCAGACTGGAGCCCATCCTCACTGGAAACCAGTGCCACCAGTCCAGACTGGAGCAGCAGTGCCGTGGAAGCTGCCACTCCTTTGATGTTGTGCTCCCAGGGTGACCGTGGCCAGGAGAGCAGCATCTCCACCACCCCGGGAATAACCAGCATCCCCTATTCCATCCTTTCCTCTGGCTGCCCCACGGATGCTTTCAGGGATGTTTTTCCAGGGATGTGGTGACAGGGACAGCCCTGAGAGCGGCTCGGCCTCGGTGCAGGAGTTCAGTGGGAGAGCAAAGTGAGGGCACAGACAAAGCTTTGCCCTAGAAAATGGCAAGTGAAGGCCAACACCAAGCACCAAAGCCAGCTTTGGGAGAGGGGTGGGCCCAGCTGAGCCCCCTCCAAGGCATGAAGGGACTCAAATCTTCTCTTTCATGGGAGATGAGTGTCTAAATCCCTGAGGATTCACTCAGGGGAGCCAGCTTAGGTGCTTCCAAAACTCCTGCTGGCACCTTCCTGTGTCTCTGCATGGCTGGTGTGCTCTGGGAGGTGCTGGAGGAGCTGCTCCCACTCCAGCCCCGAAAGCCCCAGAGGAGCTGCTGCTGAAGCCGAGCTCCAAAGGCAGGCTGGGGGGGAACTGCATGTCCTGGATGGGAAGTTACGGGCAGCAAACGGGCTCTCAGGGCAGGCAGCTGCAGCCTCGCCAGCCAAGCCTTCCCCAGAGCTTTCACTCCTTCCACTTCATTAATAAAAGGGGAAAAAAATTAGAGACGGGGGCCTTGACATAAAAAAAAAAAAGAAAATAAAAAAAAAATACAGACTGTGTGTTTTAGAGCAGACTTTCCTGTAACCACCTCTCCCTAGTTCCTTTTCATTCATTTTCTCCATTTTGTCAGTGTGGACCCAGGCGGGTCAAAGGTTTAAGCTTTTTTGGAAAAATTTGTTTCCAAAAAACTAAAAATTGGCTAATCTGCACATTTTGTTACCTTCACACCAGACGGGGAAATACGTGGTCAGAGCTTAGGGTTGTTTTTTTTGCCTTTTTTTTTTTTTCTTTCCCTTTTTTTTTTTTTCCCTTTAATGAGAGCATCTGGCCCCCATGACACGCTCTGAAAAAAAAATACTCCCATATATTTTGTAACGTGTTAAAAAGCCGTGCTGGGCTGCAGAGCCCCATTTCCTCCCAGAGCCTGGGATCAGTTGGCACGGTGAGGTTTTGGTGAGGTTTTACAGAAGGGGGTGATGCTCCTCTGTCTCTAACCCAGTGCGGGGAAAATTGGGTTGTTAAAAGGCAAATGGGAAGGTTTTGCCTGTGTTTTTTGGGGGTTTCTTCTCCCTCTGTTAATTTATACAAGCAGGATTGGGCCTGCCCAGACAGCTGAGACAGGCAGGTGCATGGGCAGGGCGTTGTAGCTCCCAGGGCATGGGGGAAAAAGGGGAAAGCCCAAAGATTTAGTCAAAAAGCCCTTTGTAGTTGGGTTGCACCAGCCTGCACGGAGCCAGGGCTGGCATCACCACCTGGGATTTCCCTCTGGTGGGGTGAAGATATTTTCCTGGAAGTGACTTTTAGGGAGGAGGAATGTGTTGCTGCTCCATCCTCACCTGCCACCCTTGCCCAGTGAGGAACTGCTGTCAGGGAGAAGTCCATGGGTGCAGCAGGAGCTGCCTCCAGGCTGGTATCTCCTCTTCCTCATCACACTGTGGGGCCAAAAGCTCCCTTTCCCATGTGGCTCTCTTTCCTTCCCTTTGGTTTAAACCCAAGTCTGTGGGTGTCACCTGAGGAGGGCACAGACGTGGATGTGGCCCAGCATGGGCAGGGTGTCCAAGGAAGCAGCCCCCTGGAGGAGGAGGAGGAAGAGGAGAAGGAAGGCTGGCAGAAGTCACAACTGTCTGCTTGGGGCCACCTTGCCTGCAGGACAAATTCGTGGTGGCTCCAGGGACTTCTGAAATCAGCCGTGAGCAGAGCCCTCCCCTCGAGCATCCCGGTGTCCATCACCACCCCAGCTCTGCAGCATCTCTTGGGGAGAGCCCTCTCCCACCCAGGTGGTGATGCTGAGCCACCTCTTTGTCCCCATGGGGCTGAGGGCCAGCAGTCCTGCATGGCTGCTGGTGGCTGCAGGGAGAATTGTCACCCTGGGCGTGTGACGGTGCAGGGGTGAGTCCTCACCGGGCTCTCTCAGTCCCTGTGGCAACAGAGGAGGTCCCACAGCATCAGCTGGAGGCCTGGAAAGCGTCATCCTGATGCTGATGGGCCTCAGTTGTCCTCTCGTGTCAGTCTTCCTTTGGGAGCTTGTGATCTCCCAGTTCTCTGCTGCAGAGATGCAGCACACTGGGATATCCCCCCGAAGCCCAGCCGTGCTCTGCAGAACTTGCAGAGATGCTCCAGTGACTCTGCCAGACCCAGAAGTGAAGTTGGGCACTGCCATTGACCTCTCCCTGTGGTCACCCTCAGCCCCACTCTCGGTCCTTCACCTGTGCTTTTTACCAGCAGTGGCTTCTTCCACAGCAAGACACACAGAACCCTGACTGAGGAACATCTCCTAGAAACATCTGACCAGGGACCCTCCCTGCTTCCAAATCCTTCCACAGATCTGGACCTGCTCAGTGTCCTGCCCCAAGGCTGGGGTATCACGGGGAGCTCCCTCTTTGCACTGCCCCTGGGCAGATGTGCTGCAGCCCCACAGGGGTCACTCCTACCTCCAGATTCCATGTGTTTGGAGATAAGGGCCAGTCCCAGTGTTTTGCTCCAGATTTGGGCTCATAGTCTCTTAAAAACTGGGGCTGCCCGAGGGTCCTGGTGCAGATGCACCAAGTTGCCCATCCAGTGGGGAAGGGAGAGCAGAGGGGCTGGAGGGGTGGTCCCTGCAGAAACATCCTCTGGCTGACGCATGAGCTGCTCTCTGGATGTGTGGGTTGGGAATGGAATAAAACTCATCCCAGGTCTCAGGGTGCAGGCTGGGGCTTTGGCACTGTTTGGAAACAGGCTGGGGCTTTGGCACTGTTTGGGAACAGGCAGCTCCGTGCCCTGCCCACGACAACACCTTGTGCTCTGCCCTGTGCTCAGGCCACCACCTGGGCAGGAGGCACCAGCTGTGCCAGGGTTTGGGAATTCTCTCTGTGCTTGGAGCTTCAAGGGAAAAGGCAGGTCTGGTGTACATGAACCCACCTGGTTTTGGAGATTTTCTGATCACCCTCAGAGTTCCTGGGTGCTGGGGCAGATGTTGCTGCACCAACAGCCCCGAGAGCTGCTCTCTCTGTCTGTGCTGACGTGTCCTGGGAGATGATGGTCCTCCCTAGGACACGGAGAGGAGGAGGAACCTGCTCTCTGCCCTTGCACTGGCTAGCCCTGTGTCATTCCCAGGGCTCCCAGCACAAGGACTGCCTTGAGTCTTGGTGTTCAGCCACTGCTAGCCTCCCCTCCTGGGGGTCCTGCAGCCCCCGTGGGCGTTGAGTTAGCATGTTCATGGTCATTGGGGACCCAAGGGCTGTGTGTGGCAGCAGAGCTGGGGAGAATCCCCGAAGTCCATGGTGGTCTTAGAACCTTTGCTGAGACCCTCAGACAGCAGCACTGGCAGCCCCTGCTCATGGTGGGTGGCCTGGGTCAGTTTTGGGGCACCCACCACCCTTGCCTGCTGCCACCCCCAGCCTGGGGCCCGGAGACAAAATCCCTCTCCCTCGCACAGCCCATGAGGTAAGACTTGAAATCCGTTTTCTTCTCGCCAGCTCCAACGGTAACATCTTTTCCTCTCGTTCCTCCTGTGTTGTTTTTTTCCAGCTGTCCAGATCCACATCCTGAAAGCGGAAAAAAATGCCGACTGGTGGAAGTTCACGGTCAACATCATCTCCGTCTACAAACAAGGGAGCAACCGGATACGGCGCGGAGACCAGACCCTGTGGATCCACTCCAAGGACATAGCGTGCAAGTGCCCCAAAATCAAGCCCATGAAGAAGTACTTGCTGCTGGGCAACAATGAGGACTCTCCTGACCAGAGCGGCATCATTGCGGACAAAACCAGCCTGGTGATCCAGTGGCGGGACACGTGGGCTCGGCGGCTCAGGAAGTTCCAGCAGCGGGAGAAGAAGGGCAAGTGTAAGAAAGCCTAAAGGAGGAGAAGGCCACGGAGGGCGCGGGAGGGAGAGACTGACTGTGCATGCTGCTTTGTGTAGAGCTGGGGGGGCTGGGGACACGCTGCCGGGGCAGGCTGGGGACAGTGGGGCCGCACCTCGTACTCGGCGGGGAAACCCAACCCAACCCAACAGAAGAGATGGTGCACATGGACACTGAACACGAGGAGCGTGGGCGCAGGTGTGCGGCGCCCGGTGCCCCCCAGCTGCCTCCTGCCCCCGTCACCGAAGAACTCCGAGACACCAAACTGCCTTCCAGCTGCTAACATCCATTGCTCCCAAAGCACGGCACGGCGACATCGATCCTGTAAGAAACTAATCAACGCTGGAAATTAACTCCCCATCCCCAAAATACCTATTCGCAGCTTAGGTTGACCGAGACAGTTATTGTAGAGGAAACTAAACAGAGACTTTTCACCGAGGACAGATCCGAGGGTCGACTGACGGGTTATTGGAAGACTTTGGTACCCAAGAGCTGTAGCAACCACCCGCTGTGTGGTACCCAGGGAGGCCGAGGCCTCCAGCTGTGATGATGCTCTGAGCCCAGTTTAGGCACAGCAAAGAGGGGACCATGTTGGTGGGCAACTTCACCATGTGCATGACTCAGGGAGTGACTCCCTGCTCCAGTCCCCATGCCCTGAGGAGTGCTGTCCCCACCACACAGAAGGAACAGGAGCCCACGGGGTGCCCTGACAATGATTCACAGGCAAGAGTTAATAACCAGGACCCCCAAGGAAACACCCAGATTTGGCAAAACATGAGTTGGCATCCCTTTCCCATAAGTGGAAGATCCTGCCCGTCACAGTCCCTGAGGCTCCACTGCAACCACCCCTGAGAGCTCCTTCATGGGCTCCGTCCTCTCTGGGGCTGTCCGTGAACCCTCAGGTGACAGAAAATCCACACAGATGACACCCAGGTCCTGGAAGCCACCGGTTTTTCTCCCAAACTCAGGCAGCTCTCTCACATCCACACCAGCTCTGCCCTCACTCCCTCTGGAGCTGCAGCTCCCTGGCACCCCTGCATAAGGTGGCCACGTCCTTGGAGACCAAGGGGGTGGGACAGCGAGTGCCAGGGACTGTCCCCGTGGGCAGTGGGGCCAGTGTAGAGCTCCAAGGCTTGGCTGAGGTGGGGCCCATGCAGGGCAGGGACCTGCCCAAGGTGTGACCCACCTGGAGCTCCCTGACTTGTTCTCTTCCTTCCGCTGGGGGCAAAACCACCGGATTTAAAATTCCCAGTTTCAAATCCCAAATGCCCTGCACAAGGCAGGGGCTGCCTGTCCTCCACCCTGCATGCCCTGGGGCACTCTGCAAGCAGGACTGGTGTGGAGCTTCACCCGGGCACTGCACGCCCGTGCCAGGCTGTTCCCTGCCCCACCAGTCCACGAGGAAAGGGGATATCCGAGTTCGCCCCGTCCACGGAGACAGGAAAGGCAGGGAGGGCAGGACGGGTACCTGGAGGGGAAGCAAACATTAATCTCTATGAAAAGCAAAACCTCCCTGATATTTTTCCTTTTAGGAAACTTGGAAACATCTATTTTATGACATTTTCCAGTGGTTTTGCCTTGTTTTATAGCAATGGACAATATTTATATAATGACATAAACCACCATAAAGCGGGGCAGGCATGTAAATAGGTGCAAAGTGGAGGCTCCCAGGGAAGCTCCAGCCAGCACCGGGCTGCTGGAGACACCACGCTCTGCTGAGCTTCCCCTTGCCACCACAAGGCCCTCCAAAATTAGGCTGGGTGTTAGGAGAAAAATCCCACCCTGGACATCAAGCAAATCCCTGCCAAGTCTGTGTTTTCTCCCCTTTCTCAGAGTGGACTTGGTTGTTCTTATCTCGGAGCTCAAGGAGAGCTGACGGTTTTGCAGCCAAGGGAACCCAAGCCACCAAGTTTTGGAAGGATAAAATCTGACCTCAAGTGTCTAAATGGAGGTTTGAAGCCCCAAAATGGAGCTTGGATGCTCTCCTGCAGCCAACATCAGCCGATACCAGGGACATCCCAGTGTGTGGAGACAGCATGTCCTTGTTCAGCCAGGATGGCCTGAACCAGGACAGACCTTCAGATGATCTAAAATCAACAGGATCCAGCCCAAAGCCAGTTCTCCACTCGGGACTCCAGGAAGGCAAGGCCAGGTGACATGGGGACATGGGGACTGCCCATGGAGCACCCTTGGACATTCAACACTCTCTCCCATTTTCCAGCCTTGTCATCCTCCCCAGCACAGCCTTGACACTCCCAACCCCACCAGGGGCACAGCCCAGCCCCTCCCCTGGTTCCACTGGTCTCAGAGGCTGCAGAAGAACCACCACCCACTCCATGCCACGGCCGGACCCCTCCAGGCACCAACACAACCTGGGAGATCAAAAAGAAAGGAGTTTGCACAACCCGTGAACCAGCTCAGACCCCGCCGGAGCAACCCACTGGAGTGAAGCCCCCGTCCTTGTCCCACCAGGACCCTGTCCCTTCATCCCTGTTGGAGTTCTGCATTTCCAGCCACACTAGAGAAACCCCTTCACTTCATCCATGGCTGTCCTGCACTCCCAGTAACCTTGACCTGCAGGAGCTGCTGGTGGAACTGGCACAGCCTCTTCCAGGGATGCGACACTTCCTCGCAGCCTGCTCTGCTCCAGGACATCTCCTGGGGGGACACCTCTGTCCCCTGCCCCAAAGAGGGACAAGATGCCTCCCTGAACACCAGCCTGGATGGCTGGGGGTGCATTAGGAGCAGCGGAGACCCCGGGCACCCCCATCACCCTGGGGACAGGATGGGGGGCCAGGGGTGGTGGGAGGTGACCGAGGGAAGGGCTGCGGGGACTTCAGCCCGGCTTTGGAGAGCAGCTGAAATGCCAAAACAATCATCACCAACGACAGCACCCGACAAAAGTCGTTTCGTCCCGTTCCTGTTCGTCTCGTCGTGTCCGTGCCCTCTCCCCGCACACCCGCCCCATCCCCTCACAAAACCTGTGTTCCTTTTGGGGTTGTTTTGTTGATTTTTTTTTTTTATTATTATTTCTGTTAATATCTTGAACTGTAAATGTTGTTTAGTTATGACCATGGCAGACTGCTTTGGGCGATGTTTCTTTACAATGCATACTAATATATTATGGTTATTATATATGAATATATTTAATGACAAGTGAAAAAGTTGTGGATTTTCTTATTGTTTTTCCCAGTTGTTTCTTTTTATTTTTTTCTTTTATTCTCCCCCCCCTTTGTTTGTTTGTTCGTTAGATTGGCTGTAATTGACCCGAAGGAGCTTGTAACTGTTCAGCACCCAGTCGGTAGAACTAAAGTCAGACACCAGTCGAATAAACTCTTGTAAAACTGTAAAACTCTCCATGGATTTCTGCTTCCTCCCACCCCTCAGGCTGGCAAGGAGCAGGGACGTGACAGTGTCCCCTCTGCCTCCCTAGGTCTGTCATTGTCCCCTGGGCAGGGCTGAGGTGGCACAGCTGTTTGTGACTCTCAGTCCCAGCCACACGTCCCCCAGATATCCCCCTGGCGCTTCTCCCCACCCTTGGGGACAGTGGGGTCACCGTGGGTGGGATGGGGGTCCCCACCAGCACCCGTGGGCTCATCTCTGCTGTGCCAGAGCCTGCAGTGGCACAGAGCCAGGACCTGCCCAAACCCATGGGACCCCACCTGAGTCGGGGGACAGGTGAGGGGACAGGGGACAGCCAGAGCTCAGGGGAACTGCCAACCCCACTCTGGGCATGTTTCTGTCCCATCACCTGCCCCAGCCCCACCACCCAGGGGCCATCAGTGGGGCCAGCGCTGCCCAAACAGCCCAGGCGAGGAGAGCTGGTGGCACTGACAGGATGGAACGCTGCAGGAGGGGGGCACCGAGGCAGCAAAACACTTCCAGGGAGAAAAACAGAGGCAAAAGGTCCTGCAAACTGCAGAGGGGTCAGCCCCTCCTGACCCGTGCCCTCGGCCTCACTGGTAATTTATGAATTTGAAAACATCTCGGAGGTCAGAAATCTCAGATCTTTATTGCAGAGACAAATGGGCCACCAGTGACACCCCCTCTGCTCCGAGGCCCTCCCTGGTGGCTCCGCAGAGGAGCAAATGGGTTTCCCACATTGCTCTGGCTCCAGGCAGGTGGCCAGTTGTCCAAAGGGGACACGGTGGCTCTGAAAAGAGGGGGATGAGCCTATTCCCACCGAGGGCTGGACCCAGGGTGATTCTCCCAGCCTGGTCCCACCAGGCAGCGTGGGAGAGTGGCCATCCATGCCCCGAGCTCAGCACCAAAAATCAGGGCACGTGAAAATGCCCCGCAGCCTTCCAAGGTCATCTTTGTCCTCACGTAGGAGCTGGGGACTCCTTACCCAGGGCACTGGGACATCTGAGTGTGTGAAACACGTACCAGACCTTCCCCCAGCACCTGTATTTTGGATAAAATAACAACTGGAAGCGGCTCCACTCCTGAGCACGTCATCCAAGAGAGAAATGGAGGTGGTGGAAGGGAAGGCGAGGCCTGGGATGTCTCCCTGGGTGGATTCCAGGAGGACCTTTGCCCGGAGAAGCCACTGCAGGCTGGCTCCTCCAACCAACCCCGCTGCTCAGAGCCAAAACCCAGCAGCTCTCGTATTTTAACCTTGCTTTTTCTTTAGCAGGGCAGGGAGACAGCACAGCTTTCCTCCACACGGCAGAACGCTGCCAAATCCACTGCTTTTTAATAAAATTCCTCACCCCCACGACACGTTAAATGTTACCTAAAGGGCAAGTCTGAGAACCCCTTTGTTCGACATCTCGGCGAGCAAATCCTTGCGTTTCCCCCCTGCCCAGGCGCTAACAGGAAAAATGTGTTTGAGGACCCACTGGCTCAGAAACCATCCCTTTAAAGACTCCACCAGAACAAAGTCACTGTGTAATGTTGATCAGGATGAGTTACACGTCCATCCTGCATGTCCTGGGAATTCAAACAGAACCTTAATTCCCTCTGTAAATGACAGGTTTAATTAGAAGCCCAAGCCCGTGGTCTCATCTCAGCAAACCACGTGTTGTTCTCCTGCTGTCGCTGGAGGTCCATGGGGCTGTTCCGGAGCTGGGAGTGAAATCCCACTCAGAGCTCACAGGCTGCTGCCGAGGAACAACTCCAGGAGCATTTCCAGTGTCAGTCCCTCCGCAGAGCTGCAGGAATGCACAAATTTGGAACATGTCTCCCGTTACTCGTTTCCAGCTGGAGCAGCCTTGCTTAAAGCTCCGTTTCTAATCTGACATCAAGCAATAAACTAATCAAACTCCTGCCGTGTCCTCTTGAAAACCACAAGAACATTAAACTAACTTTTTTTTCCCCCTCCCCTCCTCTGAAGGCTGTAAGATGAAGCATCTCTGCGAGGAAAAGCAAGCAGGCGCAGGCACAACGTGGATTGGACTTTTAAAGGCTTAAAGGATATTCTACAGCAAAGCACGTGTGTGGAAGGCTCCAGACGAGCTGGTCTCTCCTCCAGCTCTGACGTTCAGTGCTGAGCTTCAAGGATGAACTGGTCATCAGCACAGCCCTGTGTGAAGCTGCTGCCAAGGCCATGAGGCACAGCTGCATCTACTGGCTTTTTCCTCCACCAAGGTCCTCTCTCCACCTCCCCTGTGCTTTTCCCAGGAGCACAAAGACAAGGAAATGCTGCTCTCTGGCTCCAGGGTGCAGTTCCTAAGATTGTCAATGACAGGTATTGCTCAGAGAATCTGAGCTGCCCTATCCCTGGAAGTGCCCAAGGCCAGTTTGGGCAGGACTTGGAGCACCCTGGCCTAGTGGAAGGTGTCCCTGCCCATGGTCTTTAAGATGGTCTTTGAGGTCCTTCCCAACCCAAGCCATTCCATGATTCTGTGTATTCCATGGGGTACTCAGCAGCTCCCTGCCTCTGTTTCCTGCAAAACTCCATCTTTTCCCATCACAGCCACTCCTGTCATTCCCACCTCAGATCCTGGAGTGATGTGGCCAAAGCCTCAGCTCCAGCCAACACCTGCACACTGCAAGGAGAGGACTGAAGGTGGTCTCAGGTCACCAAGCCCTTAATGAAGGGCCCGGTGCTGAAGCCCCAGCTGAGATGGGGAAACTGAACCCAGAAAAGCCAAACGGCTTCACGTCACTCACGAGGACCAGCCCAGGGCTGGCAACTCTCACAGATCTGCCATAATACACATGAAGACTGACAGAAATTGGTTATTTCCTTCTGCAAATCAGCACTTGGGAAATGGAAGCATTAGATAAATCATTCACGGACGACACGAGATGGAAGGAAACAATTAAACCCCAGGCAGATAAATTGTATAGAAATGGATCAGCTTTTATTCAGTATTTATTGCTTGCTCTAGTAATGCTGAAATCAAACTGACACATGTAACAAAATAATTATTTTCTTGGCCAGAAGCAAACATTCAGTACTTCTTTTTCATTAGTTTTGGAACAGGTAATCGTTCCTCTCAGTTTTAACAGTATGGGAGAAGTTATAAAAGGAAGAGGCTGAGCTTGATCACCAAGATTAGGATGTTAATGATGGCACGTGTCCCATGGCCAGCCTGGCAGAGCCCGTGGGGAGCACACCAGGCAGGGCTCTGCACCCCACATGCCTGGTGTGAGTCCTGCTGGTGCTCACATTCAATAACTCCCCAATAACTCTGGGCTGACTGACCCACTTACCAGCAATTCCGTGCAGCCCACGGGGGTCCTGCCCCTCGCACGGGGCTCTGGGGGCTCTCACATCCCACCCTCTGAGAAACCAGATGCAGCCATTCCTTGAAAAACACGAAGCCTTTTATTTGGCAGGAAGGCGTCAGGAAGCAGAGGAACGTCGCTGTCCTCCAAACCACTCCTGCATTGCAGTGTTCTGAAGCCCTGAGGACGACTGAGCTCAGCAGAAGTGGTGGCAGGTGGGCAGGTGGCACCAGCACATCCTCAGACACAGACGCAGGAGAGACGGATCGGCTGCACAGCTGCAGCTGCCCGAGTGCCAAGGGAAGGTGGCAAGAGAGCCCTTTTCCCGTTGAAATCCTCCCAATCACGGAGTGCTGCTCAGTTTGGCCCCGTGGAGTTGATTCCAGCATGGCAGGTCTTTGCAGAGCCGGGGTGTCCCCTGCAGTCCCCCTGCCACTGCCCTGGCCCCGGGTCAGTGCACCGGCCAGAGTGCCACCACCACGATGGCGATGAGCAGCAGCACGATCACCACCAGCATCCCTGCAAGGCACGAAACAACATTAGGGCTGCTGCCTTCAGCGTTCACAAATGGTTTCCTGCCATTAAATTCATCCTCCGAGCCCTGCTCCTCCTCCCAGCCAGCACTGACTCCCCCTGCTTTCCCCCTGCAAGCCCCTCACAGATCCCTGCCCACCTGCACCCAGAGATGTGGGCTCATCCCCCGTGTTGGCAGAGAGGTTCTTTCTCCTCCTGACCCTTCAAATCAGCATTTTCTAACAGTCCCTGCAGGGTATTTTCCCACCTGAACATGTGCTGTGCAAAGACTAAAGGATGTGTTTAACTCACGGCAAGGGGAGTTAAGCTTTTCTAGAATCCCCCTGTACCATCCCAGTGGGGCAAAGGATTATCCAGAAGGAAATCCAAATTGCATCAGGAAATTGTTTCCAACACAAACTACCTCTGCTTTCAGACAAAACTCTGTGCAGAGCAAAAGCTGGGCTTTCAGGCATGTTCCTGACTTGGAAAAACCTGGATCATCCAGCACTGGAGAGAGTCCAGCAGTGCTCTGCCCCACTGTGCAGCTTGTGGCTCCCTGTGGGCCATCCTGCCCCAAAACCCACTGGTTCCACGCAGAAGTTGACAAAGGTGATCTTACAAAACTTCACAAGTACTTTCCAGTTCAGGCACACCAGCTGCTCTGAAGGACTACGTTAAAAAACCATGAGTTATGGATAATTTTCAAGACTGGTCCAGAAAACCAGCACAGTGGATTTTCCCTCCATCACAACTGAACAACAGCAAAAAGGTGACAGGCTACTGGACACCTGCTGGAGGAAACTAAGTCATAGAATCACAGGATGGTTTGACTGGAAGGGACCTTACAGATCATCCAGTCCCAGCCCCTGCCATGGGCACCTTCCACCAGCCCAGGGTGCTCCAAGCCCCGTCCAACCTGGCCTTGGACACTTCCAGGGCTGGAGCAGCTCTGCAGGTGGGGGCTCACCTGAGGAGGGAGAGGGGCAGAATCACCTCCCTTTTCCTTGTCCTCCTTGTCCCCCCCTTTCTTGGGTGATCTCCCCTTTCCATCCACTTTTTTAGAGGAAGGGAAGGAACGTTTTAGTGAAAATGGCCTGGATCCCTCCAGTCCCCCCATGATCTCCCAAACCACCACACAAATTCCTTGCCTGGCTGGACCACTGTGCTGGGCACTGATATCACACACAGGTGTCCCTTGAGCTTAAACAATTATTTAATAAAGAGGCTTTTATTTGTGTTTAGTATCTGCTCCGTGCTGTCTCCCTGCCTGAGATGTGGGAATAAGTTATGGATCCAAGAGCGGAAAACCTGTCCCTTCCTTTGGTCGCTCACACATGACTATTACTCAACCACTTACAGTATTTACAAGCCCAGCTCATGGCAATTAAAAAAGGATGTATTAAAACAAACTCCTCTTTCCAAGGTGGAAAAGGATATTAGACACTGTTTTTTGTAAATAGTGTCATGTTTTCTGTGCAGAGACTGTTTCTCTGCCAAGGAGTCCAGGATTTTTTTTTCCAGGGAAATAAGAGTTGCCACCAACACTATTTTTTTGCTTTTATGCTCAGTTGAAACCATTTGTTATCTGAGTTTGAGCTGCACTTCCCTGCACTGGCTCCAGCAGGTCTTGCATATTGAGCCTCCCCCTCTGCAGGAACAGCTGCTGGCAGAGAAGGCACCAACTCCATGTGCTCCACCTGGGATGCCCAAGGATGTGGCAGGACTTGGCACTGTAGTGGGGACAAGCTCTTTGGCTCCTCAGGGACAAGATGCAGGGACTGCATCCTGTGGGCAGGATGGTTTGGGACAATTCTGTTTTGAGGACACCTGGATGAAAGTGCTTATTAAACTGATTGAGTGGTAACACCATCTACAGAATCACAGAATGGTTTGGGTGGGAAGGGACCTTAAAGCCCATCCAGTGTCACCCCCTGCCATGGGCAGGGACACCTTCCACCAGCCCAGGTTGCTCCAAGCCCCATCCAGCCTGACCTTGGACAATTCCAGGGATGGGGCAGCCACAGCTTCTCTGGGCACCCTGTGCTAGGGCCTGGCAACTGTTCCAGCCAAGAATTCCTTCCCAATATCCCACCTAACCCTGTCTCCTTTGTCATTCCCTCTCGCCCTGTCATTCCAGGCCCTTGTCCAAAGTCCCTTTCCAGCTCTCTTGGAGCCCCTTTAGGCACTGGAAGGGGCTCTGAGATTTCCCCAGAGTCTTCTCCAGACTGAACAGCCCCTTCTCACCCTTTTACTATCTCTCTAGTCTCATTTTTTTTTAACACCTTAATATACATTTTGCAGTTTTTGACAGAGCCAGAAGCAAATAATTTGCTTAAACAGGGAAGAAATAAGATCTGATAAAGCTGCCACATTCCAGTTCTCTGTTATGTTTTGCACTGGAGGGAAAAGTTTTAGAGGGTGCAAATCCTTCGCACAGTTTCAGTGTAACAGAGTTTATGGACTTCAGCAATTAAGAGACAACTGAGATCAGCAGCTTGGAAAATACTCTATAGGTGTGAATTAGTAATGATACAAAGTGGAGTTGATGGGGTGTAATTATCCTTTGACAACTCCCAAGAAAACTGCACATAAACCCTGAATTATTCCCCAGCAGGAAGAGGGGAAGGTGGGGGACTAATAAAGTGTTGCTAATGGGCAATGCCAAATGAACCCGAAATTTCAGGGGATGTTCAGGGCAACAAGAGTGAGACAGCAAAATGAAATAAACCTCATTTTGTTCCTGGAAAGAGACTGGTATTAAAAACCTGGAGCCAAAAAGCAGTGGTCAAGTCCTTCTCCCATGAGAGCAGCAGAGCCAGCCCGTGTTGGTGCCCCTCCATCAGTGACCACGGATCTGATCCGAGTGATCCACACACAAAGAACAGGACAACAGACACTGCCAACAGCACACAAATTTCAAAGCACCTCTTGCATGACAGAGACCAGATGTTAGACACATTTTTCTCTGTACCAAAAATCTGAAAATTTGATCTGAACTGGTTTTGGAAAAGGTTTGGTAAGGTTTGAAGTATCAATTCCCCCTGAGCCCTGAGACTGGGGGATCGGGACTGGGGGGATGAGCAAAAGAACAGCAGATTAGAAGGATCTAATACCAAAGAACAGCAGATTAGAAGGATCAGAAGGTTTTAAACCTGGGTGTTTCACATGTTTTCCTGACAAAAGCTATGGATAGGATCTGACAGGAATTCTGCATTCTGGATTTCCTGCCTCCTTTGCCTTTTTTTTTTTTTTTTCCCCCTCAAGTCCTATGAAATATAAATATTCCCCTTGACAAGAAGGCCTCAAAGAGAAGTTGAGGAATCAAAGCCACTAACAAAGTCAACAGGAGTCGGAGAAGATTCTTGCACAAAAGTGAGAGGAATACAAATCCAAACTGCATCTCCCAGGGAAAGGCGGGAAGTGAAAGCAGAGACCTCTGTGCAATTACAGAGCAAATAACGAAGGCAGGCTGGAGACAATGCCATGCTCCAGCTCCCTCTGCTACAGGCTCAGTGTTGCAGCTGCTGCTCCAGATGCTGCTCCCGCTCGGAGGAGCAGAGCACAAATATTCCCAGCTTCCCTGGAGTTCCAGGGCATGGCAGGATGGGGATGTTCCCACCACTCCTGGAAGCACCAGCACTCCTGTTGCTCTGCCAGGGGCTGCTGCTGCTGAGCCCACCTACACGTCTGCTCATCCCCCCAGTCCCGATCCCCCAGTCTCAGGGCTCAGGGGGAATTGATACTTCAAACCTTACCAAACCTTTTCCAAAACCAGTTCAGATCAAATTTTCAGATTTAAGATGAAAAGAAAAGGCTAAAATATATGTAATTAATACTGAGGCTAAGACCTCTCTTTAGTCTGTCCCACCTGCTCAGTCCAGCCCTGACAGCAGACGAGCTGGGGTTCACACCACATCCCATCTTCCCAGAGTCACCTGGAACAACCCAAATTCCCAGCCCATTCCTCCTCTCCAGGATTTACCAGCTCCGAGGGACACTGCTTTGGGGTTCCTGATTTACTCCGATACGAACAGCTTTCCAAGCTGGGGTTCACACAGAAATGCAAGCAACTCCTCCAGATTCAAATCCACCTGAAGGGGTTTGGGCACCCCGGAGATGAATCTCCACCCCCAGTTTGCACCTCAGTGTCCAGGGGTTAAGGACCATGTCAGCACAGGTGGTGGCCGAGGACTGTTGTTCCCTTGTAGTTCCCTTCAGCCTGGTAGTAGCTACCCCTGCTCCAGGGTGTAAGTTCTCATTAGGTTGTTTCTTACTTACACCCCACTTAGACCTGCTCCCTGGAGCACTGCCAGCCATCCCTGGCGATGACAAACACCAGTCACACAGATGACAAGTCCAATAAATCATTTCATTTCCCTCTCTTTATCCCAACTTTTGCTGTTTTCCCATCATAGAGGCCACAGATGTGGCTTGGAATCACACCAAACTGAGCACCCTGGACACCCAGGCACAGCACATCCCTGCCCTGGGGATCATCCCTCTCCTTGGAAGCACCCCTGCCTCCAGGAGCATCCCTGCCCTCGGGAGAATCCCTGTCCCTGGGAACATCCCTGTCCGTGGGAGCATCCCTGACCAGGGAGAATCCCTGGCATGAGGAACATCCCTGCCCAGGGAGAATTCCTGCTCTCAGGAGAATCCCTGCCCATGGAGAATTCCTGCTGTCAGGAGAATCCCTGCCCAAGGAGAATCCCTGGTATGGGGAACATCCCTGCCTCCAGGAGCATCCCTGCCCTCGGGAGACTCCCTGTCCCTGGGAAGATCCCTGCCCCTGGGAGCATCCCTGACCAGGGAGAATCCCTGGCATGAGGAACATCCCTGCCCAGGGAGAATTCCTGCTGTCAGGAACACCCCTGCCCAAGGAGAATCCCTGCCCCAGGGAACATCCCTGTCCATGGAGAATTCCTGCTGTCAGGAGAATCCCTGCCCAGGGAGAATCCCTGTCCCGGGGAGCATCCATCTCCTTGGAAGCATCCCTGCCCTGGGGGACATCCCTGCCCTGGGGGACATCCTTGCCCTGGGGATCATCCATCTCCTTGGAAGCATCCCTGCCCCCAGGAGCATCCCTGTCCCTGGGAGCATCCCTGTCCCTGGGAGCATCTCTTCCCTGGGGAACAGCCCTCTCCCCTGGGATGGAGCCCACACTACAGGCACAGCCCAGCGTTACTGCTGCAATGCCCATGTGCTGCAGAGCTGTGGAAGGACAGAGAGTAATAACCATTTCTGGTTTGTAAGCTCACAGAGTGCAGGGTGTCGGGTCCCAAACCAGCCTATTTGCCTCCACCAACCGTTCTGAGTCACATGTAACTCCGACAAAGTGGTTTCCTCGGGGAAGAGCAGATCCAGCCAGCAGCCACTTTTGTGTTTGTGTTTAATCAGAGAGACTTTCCCACTCCTTCTGCTGACTGCTGGGATGGAGGCAGCTGAGGCTCCACGATCCACACTTTTCCTTAGAAACTCCTAATGCCAAGGCAGGGAGCCTGGCAGGGAGGTTTGCTCACAGGCAGAGCCACGACAGAGGGATCCACACAAAGCAGCCAAAGTGTTGCTTGTCAACAGGGTGCTTGTGCCAGTGTTCTGCCAGGGCAGTGTCTGCTGTGAAATATCCCCTTATTGTGCTGAAAGCAGCTCCTGGGAATTCCAGAGTGTTTGGGATCTGGCAGGGGTTCAAGTGCCTTTGAACACGCAGGCAGGAACTTGGTCATAAATACATCGTATTTTGACAAGTCCCTCTGGAATAAGTGTCAAAAGATTTCTGGTCTGCTTCTCTCAGACTGCTGATTTACCATCTCCGTGGCTGCTGAGATTTAATGTGTTATCAACCAGGGCACACAGGACTCGACAAGGTGGCCAACATGGCAACATCACCCCGGGCACCCCTGCAGAGGAGACATTGCACCCTCCTCCTCTTCTTCGCATCTCCCTGCTCCAGGAACGAGATCCTGGTTTCATTTTTATAAGCACACACCAGCAAGGTGCATTCCAGGGATTGAGGAGACCTTGTTTAACAGCACTACCAATGTCAGATATGCCACAACTCGTCTTCAGTCCTCCACCACGCCTGGCACAAGGAGTGGGTGCCTAATGTGCTCCATGTGGCTGCCCAGCACCCCAGGCTGCTGCAGGCAGGTCATCACCCACCAGTGCTCCATGACTGGTTGGTCATCACCCACCAGTGCTCCATGACTGGTTGGTCATCACCCACCAGTGCTCCATGACTGGTTGGTCACCACCCAGCAGTGCTCCATGGCTGGTTGGTCATCACCCACCAGTGCTCCATGGCTGGTTGGTCATCACCCACCAGTGCTCCATGACTGGTTGGTCATCACCCACCAGTGTTCCATGACTGGTTGGTCACCACCCAGCAGTGCTCCATGGCAGGTTGGTCATCACCCACCAGTGCTCCCACCCAGCCACGGCAGGGGTGGGAAGGGAGCAGGAAGATGCACCCAGGCCTTCACAGGCCATCTTAAAGGTCTCCAGTGGCAACACTGACCTGTCCATCTGCCTTGGAGGCATCTTCCAGTTGGAAACCAAGTCCACTCTACTATTCTGTTCAACCCCAAATGTTCAGTAATTTCCCATATATGACAGCAAGGTGCTCATCCACCGCTCAGAGCCTGGCTTGGGCTGCCACTGGGAATTCCCAGTCACTAGGGAGAACATCCCAGATGCCTTCAGGGCACACTGGGAGGGTTTATGGAAGCAAGTGCAGAGGGAACCCACCTGTGAGAGCTCAGGCCTGTGCTCCATGAGCAAGGAAATCTCCTCCAGTCCCCACTGCTGTAATTAGTGCCCAGAGCCTGGGATGGTCTTTATAAATAGGAGAAGCTACCAGGGCATAAGCTGAGGGGTGATGCCTCCTCTCCACAGGGCATCCCTTCCAGCCTGGAAGCAAGATTGCTGGGGCAGCAGGGCAGCCCCCTCCCAACAAGGAGCACCAATTCCTTTTTGGACACAGACGTGACCAATGTGATCCCCATCTGTCATCCCCAAATCCACCTCAGCTGGAAACCCGGAGCCTTGGGAAGGGGTTGTGCTTTGGGGGAGCTGTGTGGACCTGTGGGCTTGGTGATTTCACTGAATATTGAGGGTATTCAGATAGCAAACACAGCCATGCATTGGCTGGTTCCTGGGCATCGAAATAAATCCTGATTTCAGCCCACTAAAAAACCAAAATTCCAAGGCATGTACACGTGTGTGTGGCCAAGGCCTCTGCCCTGACTTAAGAAGCTGAAAAGTTACATCCAAGTCCATTCCAACAATGTCTAACTTGCAGCTGGCAAATCCTACTCCAAAAATGGGATGTGCCTTTGGGCCATCCCTTGGCTCTCGGTGTTTGCAGAGAGGAGGTACAAAGAAAACACCCCTGCAACCAGCCCTGACCACCCCCACCACTTCCTGGTGAATATTTTTTGGAACAGAAGTTGTCTTTTGGATTTTCCTTCGCTTTTCTGGTGATTTCAGTATAGTGTCATTCTCAATAACGCTAAAGGTTCAGCACTGGTGTCTTTTATAGATTATAAAATAACAATAAAAAGTATGCTATGACTTTAAAGAGTCTGGTGTAGCATTACATTACCTGGAAAAGGCGGCTTGGTTTTTGCCAAGGAAGTTATATTCCCACAGAACTGTCTATCCAGAAGTTTATGGACAAATCTTCTTTTATAAATGACACGGAGCACTAACTTATAAACACATAATACTTGTTTTATAGGGTAGGAGAGAAGCAGAGGAAGGATGGGAAGCTCAACAAGGGTCTGGAGAGTCACGGCTGCTTTCCTCAAGGACTTCTATTTAATATCACAGTTTCTAAAAAAAAAATAAATTTTATCTGCTTTTTCAGTAAGTTAATTTTAAGTCCGTGTTGCCAGATATATGGCAGAAACCTTGCCCAGACCTGCTCCAAGCCCTGATTTTCAAGGCAGCAGAGAACCAACCCGCCCGCTGGCTCGAACCCACCACACATACCTAAAGCACTAGTTCCACATGGCAAGCGCCCCAAGAAATCCATCTTGCAGTCCTTTACGTTCCCTAAAAAAGAGCCAAACACTTTCTCCCCCAAAAGCTATTAAAAAAAAAAAAAAATCTTTCTTCCTCCAAACATTTTCCTGGTTCCGAGCGAGCCGGGTATTCAATTTGTATTGCATTAAGAACCACTTTAGCACAAATCCCACGCTATTAAGCTGGCTTGTATGTAAATACACCCCCCGATTCCTACACCTGCATCATTGAAACCATCTCTCTGGAGGCTTGTTCTTTATTAGTTTTGTGACAGCCAAAGGTTTTCTTGGGCGATAGGTCCGGCTCCAACGCTGCGATCGCACATTATCCGACGCCCCCGCCCGCCCAGAGGAACCTGGACCTTATTGCTTTTGACCTTCCTTTTCAACTGGTCTGACTTGAGAAATTTAACACTACAATTGCACTGCTCAGCCCTGACATCAAAATCATTGGCAGCTCTCAAAGAAATCAAGACCAGGCTCTGCCGAGCAGTTATTAAAGGCTCCAAATGTTCATGTGTTTCATTGGGTCTAGAAGAGCGAAAAAAAAGACACTTCTCAAAAAAGCTGAGCTCGTTGGAAACAACAACTATTGCATTATTAATTCCTTATTTGGAAGAAAGCAAAACCCAGGTCATTCCTATGTAGGACGAAAAAACTCTTAGTCTATGAGTTATTCCACATTTGGAGCTTTCATGCAGCGCCAGATTAACCTGAAGAAACGATTTATCTCAGAGAAAGGTACAGACTTTGTTTATACACATTAACTCCTCAGTCAACATTATTTCACACGCTAAAAATTGCATTTTTGTGGGGTTTTGTCATATCAGGTTGGAGATACAATTCCCTCTGGGGCACACAGATGAGTTTGTTGTTAACACGAGCCTTTGATCAGGGCATGGAGATAGCCCTGCCAGCAGGGCCTGTTGGCAAACAAAGTGTGGCTCAATCACAGCGAGATGAAACCCACCACCATCAGGAGACAAAAGGCCGACTCGGCCCCAAAAGCAGCGTGGGGTGAGTTTACATCCAAAACATTTATTACTTCAGCAATCAAATAATCCCAAACTTTGGTCCCAAACCACACGAGCAGCCCGGCTGAAGGAGGGGAAGTGAGATAAGCGTTTCTCTTAATCCATTATTGTTATACTTCAATTTGCTTCTTTTTTAATCTCTTTTTTCAAATTGCTTTTTTCAAATAGTGCATTGAACTGCTTCCAATCCCATAGTCCTGCAAAAAGGGACACACGGCGCACAACCCCAACCTCACCAGCAGCTCGCGGGGATCTGGTCACAGCCTTCAGCTGCTGAATTTGGTCACTGCTTCAGCTCCTTTGAGCATCCCTGATGCTCTGGGTGAGGGTCATCTCCTGCCTTTGGAAGGCTGAAGGTGCCACACAAACACACGTGTGACCGTATGTCTATTAAAGAACTCCTCAACCTCTTGCATTGCCTCGGCAACGAGAGGAAAGGCAGTTCAAAGGCAGAAAGGTTTCCAATGGAAATTAAGGAATATAAATAATTTTACCTCCTGAGCCCCCAGAAGTGAAGCCCAAAGACAGGCAAGGCATTTGTTTGGATCTGAAGACAAGGCAAGAGCGCGGCAAGAACTGTCACAAGTTCTAACTTTCAGAGGAGTCTGTGGGAAAGGGAACACTTTGAGCTAAATCTGTATCTCCTTTAAATAGCAGAAGGTAGTTCAGAGAGGACAGCGTTGGAGAAATGGTTCATGAACCTCTGAGAGTGAATTACTGAACCAACTTTAAAGCAATTTACACACACATCCGAATGACACCTTTCTGCAAAAACACTTGGTAATAAAATAATTTCCCAGACCCACCACTACACAGGGAGCAGGTGTAAGAGGCAACAGCTTACTCAAGAGACTCCCCATCCCAAAAACCCCAACATCACCCCAAAGAGGCAAGCCCACCCCATCTCTGCCTGCTGCCCTGTTCTGAGGGGTGAGCTGGGGCAGCAGAGCTGGAGCTGAGCGGATCACCCAGCTCCCAACAAGCCCCAAACTGGAAACATTCTCATGGTTTTTCCTTTTGTTCTTCTTGAGTGACTTCACAGACTTTCCTTGCTTGTCCCCACACTATTATCAAACTGTTTCCAACCCCAAAGGTCATCGGCAGACGTGGTTACTGGATTTTTTTTGCATGTGGGTTATTTTTCTTCCTTTTTTTTTGTTTTGTTTTTAATTAAATAAGCAGGCACATGTTCCAATTTTCCCTTCTCCAAACTCTTGAGCATCCTTTCCTTTGCATAAGGGATGCCAAAAAACAGGATCAGTCAAGCAATGTGCTGCCTTCCTGAGCAACTGTGCTACAGCTTGGAATGGGCCTTGTGGAAGTTTCATAAAACTCAATGTGCACTAAAGGTTTTCCAGAAGAAAAGAAACAAACCAGCCCAAACAAGATCACAGAGGATCTACAAATCCCTTATTTCAGATGAGCTTCATCAAAGGGAACCCAACCAAGCCACAGGTGCCCCCTGAACTCTTTTGTTCTGGAATATGCTGAGCAAAAACCAGCAGGAAAGGGCGAGAAAGCACTGGTTTAACTGGGACATCCCCATCTCCAGGCTGACCAGAAGATACACCCCCATGCCCCAGGGAATGAGGAACAGAAGTGACTGGCATGGACCAAGTGACTGGCATGGACCAAAGGCTCATGAACTGTGAGGAGCTCAGTTCAGGGAGGGGAACTCAAGAGTGCAAAGGACAGCCAGAGGAAACTCTCCTGGCAAGAAAACGACCCCAGAAAATCCAACAGTTTCAACCATCAGACAGCCCTTCAGCAGCACAAACCACAGGTCACTGAAGAGACACATCACTGGAGACCGACCAGCAGTGGCTGCAAGGGGACACCAACCTGGCGCCAAGGTGAGTTACATCCCGGGGCCAGGCCCTGATGGTTGGTGTTCCTCCTCACTCGGTGCATCCATGGACCTTCTCCAGCTCAGCTTCTCTGCCCGCAGGGGCTCAGCCCAGCTGGCAAACTCCAAGGGGTTCTCCTGAAAGGAAGGGTCACCCCGGCACCGGTACCTGCTCCGAGCCGGGACGAGGCAGCCGCCGCGACAGATGATCTCAGCAGGGAACTGCTGCTCCTCCACTGCTTTCCCCAGCAAAAACAAATGGGGAAAAATAAAGAGCGAAATGAAAGGCCAGCTCTGCTGGCCCGGTGCAGAAGGGGACATCTGCCCACGCCCATCTGCCACCAGCTCAACACCCCGGCCTTTGTTTTTTGGTAGGGTCAGTTTTCTACCATTGTAGCTCCCTGAACTGCCTCGCCGGGACACCAGTGCCAGTACAAGGGAAAAGGTGGGAACACGGGGAGAGGGAGCAGGCAACACCAGCTCTGCTTAGATGCATCACTAAATTGTCCCATTAGGCTCTTAGATCACTTGAGAAAGCATTACCCTTTTCTTTTTCACTCCAACAGATGCTGGGATTGCTCCCTCCCTAGTTAGATGGATATGTTACAGCGCCAAAATGCTTCCAAAGTGTTTAAAGCATCAACTAAAGCTACACATGAAAAAAAAAAGGAATTAAAACAATCGCAGCTCAGTCAAACGAGCAGAATGAGCCGCAGTAACAAAACCACAGTTTTACTGATGTGAAGTCACAAGACCTTCACCAGCAAGGCACTGATCAAGGAGAAAAGGTTACAGCAGAAAAAAGATCATATAGAGTCCCTATCAAGTCATTTAAGGTCAGACTAAGTGTTCTTGAAGTCTGGTCCATGTGTCTCCTATTTTAAAAAGTGCCCTGCTTGCACAGGAATTGTAAGAACTTCTGAAAATGGGCTGTTGGCTCCCAAGTCTTTGGATGCTTGACCGCGTGGTCAGGAGGGCTGCGATTTACATACAAATTGCAGAGCTTCTAAATGGCTTCCTCAGCCCAAGGACCGGGGGTGGAAACGGGAGAATATTTAATGATTAGTTCCTTATGGCTCCCACATTCTTGAAGCATATTTCTTGCAGTCCCTGGAACACTCCTGCATTCTTGATTGCAAAATGGCAATAAGTGATTTCCTTTAAAAGCCTCGTCTTTTATTGGAATACTAAAAATACCCCACTAACCCCACTCCACTCTCTCTCTTTCCTGGACAGGCACCATCAACCCTGATGTATTCTATTTTGAAGACAGCAATAAACATTTCAGCATGGGCCGTTCAATCCACTTCATAATAGATCTTGCATTTCCAGTGGAGCCCCTACTAGCACCATAAATCATCTTTACACAGACTTAAGTATGAGAAACTCCAGCTCAAAAGCAGAACTGACTTTTTTTTTCTGTTTTAGAAATTAAAAATGGGTACAAAACAGTCAAGAATTATATGACTGACAACTCTAAACACGAAACCACTGGGCTGACCCTGCAAACCAGGGCTGCTGTGATGGTTGGAGCCACACCGTGCAGAGCTGCTCCACTCAACCCGCTTGACACAAACCTACCCGGGTGGGGTGAAGTTCAGAAAAAACTGCCTGCACATCCACTGCGTTGGAACAAACACGGGTTTCAAATCTGGGATGCTCCGGCTGTTGCTGATTTTAAAAGCCACAGATGAAGATTAATGACATACCCCGTCTGAACTGCTTACACACTTCTAATACTCCTTTTGTTTTTTCCAGTCTACACGAGCCCGAAGTGTGCACTGCTCTCCCCACTGCTCTGCTCATCTGCTGCAGACCTTGGAGACCAGCTCAAGGAGATCATTCCAGGTACAGGACCAGGAGGCTACTGCATGAGCCGTGATTAATGTCCCTGGCTGGGCCAAGGAGCTTCTCCAGGAACAGCAACCATGTTCAAGAGCTCCGAGCAGGGAGCAGCCAGCCCTCCTCGGCTTCCAACATCAAAGTCTTCACGTAGCCAAGAGCCAGAACGGGGGGGAATTCAGAGCCCCAGCAGTGGATGAAGAGCAGAGTTTCCCCAGGACTGGCCTCTGTGTTTGGAGGTTCAGCTGGACAAGGGGACCAAGTGGCTCATGAGCCAACCCAGCGGTGTCTGCTCCGGCACAATTCCTTCTTCCCACATTAAGGGACTCTGCTGGGAAATCTGGGAGATGTTCTGGTCACATCTAACTCTGTTCCAGCAAATGCCCTCCAGTCCCTCCACACATTCCACAGGCTGCTGCCCCACCGACAGGATGACATGACCACAACCCTAATGCAGGTGGGAGGTGGTGATGTCTCTACTTTTGAAGTCCCAGAGGGAAGTGAACCGACTTTGGCCATTGTGGCTGGGCAGCCTCGTCACCTGCCTCCTCCTGCTGGTGCCCTCCCTGCTCCATGGGATGCAGGCTTTGCTTGGCATCAGCTTCCCTTTCCCGGGTCCATGGCACCTCTGTGGGCCCTTCCCCACCCGCAGCTGGTGTCAACCAGGACACTCTGCAGCAGGAAACTGCAGTTCTTTTCATCTGACCCGTCCCATGAATCGGATCTGTGTGAATCCAGAACTCTTGACAGCCCAACCTGGTGAGCACAGCAAGGACATGCCCTGGAGGAAGACAACTGGAGTCATCAGTCATAAAACCATCATGTGGGAAGGGATCCCAGCAGATTCCAATGCTCCAAGGAAGGTCAGCTTAGGGAGCTGGGCTCGATGATCCTCATGGATCCCTTCCAACTCGAGATATTTTATGATTCTAAGACCAAACTCAGACCAGGTTGCCCAGGGCTTTGTCAACTTGATCCTTGAAAACCTTTAAGGATGCAGAACTTTTTCTGGGAGCACACACTGTGGATTTCTGTGAGTGAAACCCATCCAGAAGATGTGCTACCATGAGGAAGGCACTTCCTAACCCACTAGAGCTGCTTGGGGAAGCACAGCACAGCACGGACAACCCAAACAGGTATCTCTGAAGTGGGCAAGTGCTTCTCATCTCAAATACAATGCTGAGGAAAGACAAAAACCTTGGCATCTTCCCATCTGGCTCTTCAGACTTTTAGGTGAAACTTCACTGACTTTAAAGTCAATGCTCTGGACAAATGGTGTGTTTCACTCCAGTTTCTGCAGAGGTGTTTCAGCCTGCACATAAAATTCTTGACACAGATACAGCTCTTATTTTGTTGAGAATTGTGTTTTCCCAACTCAAAGAACAATCCTTCTTTTAGAAACTTGCTCAACCTTTGGCAATGCAGCCTAATCAGCACACAAAACTGCAGAAACCAGCAACCAAATACTCCTTATTAATACCATTTACAGCTGCTAACAACTATTAGAACCTCCTAAAAATGCCAAGGGAAACAGGGTGGGTGAAACAATCCCTCGCAAACAACTGAGCCAATAAATACAAGAACTGTGATAAGAAATTAGGTTTGACTTGCATGATCACTTTAAAAGTTTTTGGAAAATGGAGTCTGAAGAGCAGGAGGTTGATAAAATAACAGAGTTCAGTAGCAATGTGCAAATTTCATGCCGATGAAGTAGGGAATTCAATCCTTGCTGAATTCTTGACATCATTTAGATGTTAACAGAAGTTTCTTCTCCAAAAAAAGAAGGCAAGGCACCTCTCAAAGCCCACACACAGATCTCTGACTCCTATATGCTCGTGTACTACACAAAACTATTTTGGTTTTGGACGACTGCATTTTCTCATGTGTCAGGATGGCTATTTGATTTTCTTTTATTCTCTAGTTTCTGACTTGAGCAGAGCCAAACCTGTACAATTTATGCATGTGCAGCACAAGAGGTCCCCTCTCATTTTATGTTTAAAAGAGGGAAAGGAGGAGGGAAAAACCACAATATCATTTCATCTCAGAGCCTTCCTAAGACCTGAGAAGTTTATAAGTTTTTAACTCCAGGTCTCTGCTTTTGCCTCCCCACATGACAGCTACAAGCTGCCACAGCAGCTGCACAGTAAATGTCTTCAAAGAAAATAAAGAAATAATTGCTCTGAGACCAAAGCTCTGGGGAACAACCGGCCTGGGTGACACAAGCAGGGCTGAGCATGTGACGGCACCGTGTCATTGTCACAGGCACCAGCTCCACTCACTCACTCACCAGTGGGACTCCTGTCCATCACAGAGACAACAGCAAAACCAGGAGAGCAGTGGGAGAACCTGCAGAAGGCAGGATGTTTTGGAAACCCATCTTCTCTGCTGCCCAGAGAAGCCGTGGCTGCCCCATCCCTGGAAGTGTCCCAGGCCAGGTTGGACGGGGCTTGGAGCAACCTGGGCTGGTGGAAGGTGTCCCTGCCCATGGGACCTTTAAGGTCTCTTCCAACCCAAATCATTCTGTGATTCTATATTTTGCACCATATTCCCCTGTTGGAGAACGTTTCCCTTTTTCAGCTCCTTAAGGTTATTCCTAGATATGTGTGGGGGTTGACACAGAGTAAAAAGGATAAATATATAAACTTGAGGAAAAAAGGTCTGTGAAAGGAATGGAGTCTGTTACCAAACAAACAACCAGGATAAAAATACTTGGGAGCCAAAAGAAGTTGCCTGATTTATGAAATAACTTTTTTTCCTGAAGTCTAATCCCACGGTTAAATCTACAGAGCTTGTTCCGCTCACACTTCCAGGGGGAGAAGAAACCCACCCAGCAAAGAGGGACATAAATCTCCCTGGATCACTTGTCTGAATCCTGCTCCTTCCCCAACACAGGACGCTCCAGATGCTTTTGCAATAGCTCTGTTTTGATAGTATTACCAGGAGTGTCCCTTATTAATCATGTTGCCACTAAAAGTCTCTCTGGAGTATTTGCTTATTCTATCCTTTTCCAAACTCTTTCAGTTGACCCTAGATTTATTTAAAGTCCACTGAAGATGACCACAGTTAAAGCAAATCTTCACTACTACAGAACTGGAAGGGAAAAGAAGGGGGAAGAGGTCGAAAATCACCTTTAGCCATGAATTTTCCTCTATTCCCCAGCAGAACCTCCCCCCAGAGATGCTGTTTTGGTCTTTGTTTGGTTTCTCTGACCGGCTGGAGTTGTGGAGCCTGAGCTGTGGCTATTTAAGGTAGCATTAACATTCAAGGAACACTTTCCTGGATGTTACTATTTGAGTCGGGATCATTGGAAGAAATTTGGTATTGGCTCAATCCTTCAGTGAGTGCCCTGAAATCAATGAGCTTATTTCAGCCTGCAAAGTGTTCTTAAAGCCATGCTGAAGGGCTTTGCTGGAGGAAGAACAAAGCACTTGGCACCCCGCAGGACTGAACCCTGCTGAGGTGCAAGGCGTTTCCAAACACTTCCAATTAACTAAAAGAATCCACAATTAAGGAAGTCGTGGTCACTCGGGTGACAGGACAAAGGCAGTGGTTTGTGCTGTTGCCCACTAGGGCAGCACACAGCCTTCCACAATGCCCGGCACGGGAACACCAACGTGGCCAACACGAGGTGGGTTATAGAGCGCCAAAGCCTTTCTGGGCGTCCTTTGGGAATTCAGCAGCCTGCTGGAACGCCCAGGTCCCTGCTCCAAGGCATGGAGCAGGGACCTGGATGTTGCCTGGGATGTCCACCAGCCCCATCCCTGCTCCGGAGGGTCCTGGCATTGTGGATGTTGTGGGTCAGCCAGTCCTGGGAGGTTCTGCTCCCTTCAAGCACTGCCAGTGCCCGTCTGCTCATCTCGGCTCTAAAGATGGGCTGGAGACCAAAGGGAGATCTGTCTCTGCAGCAGCAAAATGTTGGCTATGAAAGCTTCGCCCGAGTCCACGTGGGCTCCGGGTTGGAATAACTGATTGGGAAGATCCCTTTTTATCCCCGAGATTTTACATTGTTTTGAGGGCTCAGTTGTCTGCAAAACATTAACTCAAACCGAGTGATACAATTCTGCTAAAATTACACTTTGAAGCCAACTACATCTTTCTGAGTCAGAAAACAAATATGCCTTTCCACGCACTATTAGAATTGCAACATGGCTTTCATTCTTATTTTCTCCCAGAGTTTAGGTTAAGCTGTTTTTCATGTTTATCTTTCCCCCATAAAAAACGCAGATCACCTTGGTGTTATTTAACAAAAGCTGGACTTATCCAGGCAAGAGGCAGCAGGGAGAGGTCCCTTGGCTCTCCAGGCCCTCCCTGATCCTACAGACAGACTGACTGACTAGTGTGGTCAGACAGACTTCCCATGGACGCAGTCATTCCCTGTGGGAACTGAGAAATCTGTGTAGAAGACTGGAGAACTCAACGGGGACTTCCCACCTGTGGCCCACGGTTGCTTTCAAGGAGACCAGAAGTGGGGTCTGAGTTCAGCTGGGGGGTTTATGAATTGCCCAGAACAAGAACATTTCCATCCCTGGAAGTGTCCAAGGCCAAGCTGGACAGGGCTTGGAGCAACCTGTTCTAATGGAAGGTGTCCCTGCCATGGTAGGGGGTGGAACTGGATGATCTTTAAGGTTCCTTCCAAACCCAACCACTCTGCAATTCTAAGAAACCAAAACCAGGTTGAAAACCAGAAAAATCAAGCAGGTCAATGTTAAGAAGATGGAGCTGAGCCTCAAGATCTGCACCCACCTTTGTGACAGCCCTGAGCTGGAGAACAGAATGTGCTTTTGGTGGCAGATGCTGCCCCAAAAAGCTCACCCTCTGCCAGCATGAGAAGCTCTCTGAGATGATCCCACCTCCAGCCACCAAGAGGAAAACCAACACCATGACTCCTGTGCAGTGTCACCAGGCAGAGCTGTGCATGACAGGCTCTAAAGTAATGGCAAGAGAATTATTTTGTTTAAGGTTTCCTCAGCCCCTGCCTTGACCACTTCAAAAGGTCCCGACTGCACACACAGTAGAAATAAAGTCATCTGCAAACAGTTAATGAAATGCATATTAGGTGCAAACCACTGGGACTGCAGTAAGATGCTTGGCAGTGTTTGATTTCAAGCAAGCCACAGAACACGACAGTAATTTAAATAAAACTCGTACAGTTTATCCAGAGCTTCCCATCCCTTTGCTCCCAGCGCAGCCTCTCCTTCTGTCTCTGTGCCCATCCAAGCCTGCACAAGCTGACCACGTATCACAGAGCCTATCTCCAAGCAGGAATTTTATTCATAATGTTTGGCTTTAGGAGGAGGCAAATTAAAAACACAGATGAAGGGATGCTTATCCTTGTATTTTTAGCACGATCAAGGTTTGGTGGGAGGGGATTCCAACAAAATTTAAAAGCAAACACTTCTGATGGAGCATCCTTAATTTTTTCCAAAATCAAAATGTGGATGCAGCTATTAGTTTTTTGCTTGCTAGCTGCTTTGTTTTTATTTAAATATTGTTCACTGCGGTTTTCACGGCTTTGAGGGGAGACCTTTAGTATGACCAGCTGCCAAGAACATCTATCTCCCAGTTAGCTGCTTCGCTCATCAGTCAGTAGCTGCCATTAGCACAGCAGTTCCTATCTGCAAATCCAATAATCCTGGAGCCGCTAAACAAAATTTCCCCTCGAGGTTACTTACGGTGGAGAAAAACATCCTTTGGAAGGCAAAGTAATTTTTTTTTTTAGTATTTTAGCTACGAAAACACATGGTGCAGCCTAGAATGGTGGTGCCCAGAAAAGGCCAGCTCCTCACCCAGCCTCTGGGAACATGGGAAAGCAGCACCCCAAGCTGGCACAATTAACTCGCAGCACCTTCCCCAAAGACCCAGACAATCCGGGGCTACTTGTCATGCAAACAACCTGGGAGATTCCTACTCCTGGCGAGCCAAGAGGAGGGCTAAGTGACTGAGTTAAGTAGATTACTGGGGAAGGAGTCACACTCAGCAGCCTTATGAGATGATTAGACCCTGGGAAATTCAGACTCCAAATCCCCTGGCCCTGATAGTGCACATTCATTACCAGCCCCAGGATCCACCGCAATCAAGAACTTTCTCTGGCAGCGTTAAATATTCATTTCCTAATGAACTTCCATTCAGCCTTTCCCCCCCAGAAAGGAAGATTATGTTAAAATTTTCCAGGGGAAAAAGCTGCAGCAGCGTTTGGCAACTCAGCACTTGATGCTACGAGGACTCTCCTCGGGGGGAAGCATCAGCACTTTTGGGGCAAGGCTGGTACCAGCCCCGGCACCCAGAGCAGTGATGAGAGTCCCCGTGGGCACCCCGGATGGCACAGCACGAGAGCAGCACTTTTCTGCCACGGGCACTGAACAAACCCAACACATCCCAGCAGCTCCTGCAATCCAAAAGGAGGGAAAATAACTCGATTTGAGGCGATCGAGCCAGTGGCTCCTCCTGTGCCTTCGGCAGGGGCGAGTTCAGACTTCGAGGTCCCCAACGAGGGTGTGTTTGCCCTCGTGGGACAGGGGGATGCCTCTCTCCATACTCATCATGACCTGCCAGAGTCCGTGGGCTGAGGCTGGGAATTAACCACCTGGAACACTGAGGGAACAGGCAGAAATCCTTACTTTTCCCCAATCCTTACTTTTTCCCAATCCTTACTTTTCCCCAATACTTACTTTTTCCCAATCCTTACTTTTCCCCAATCCTTACTTTTCCCTAATCCTCACTTTTCCCCAATCCTTACTTTTTCCCAATCCTTACTTTTTCCCAATCCTTACTTTTCCCCAATCCTTACTTTTCCCTAATCCTCGCTTTTCCCCAATCCTTACTTTTTCCCAATCCTTACTTTTCCCCAATCCTTACTTTTCCCTAATCCTCGCTTTTCCCCAATCCTTAATTTTCCCCAGTCCTTACTTCTCCCCAACTCTTGGAGAGGAGTGACAGGTTTGGGGAGAGGCTGTTCCACAGAGGCTTCAGACATGGCTTTGTAACATTTTATGTTATAAAAGACTCCAAGTTTAACAGCAGCCTATACAGCATTATTCAGCAACCCTCCATTATCTAAAGAATTACAAATTCCCTATTTTCTTGATCTATATAAAGTAAAGGGCGTAACCCCATCACACTGGAGAAGGTGAGTGTGCCAAGAGTTCTCCCTCCTACCTGTGGTATTTTTATCAGAGATGTCTTTAAAAATATCTCTCAAAGAAAGTCTCTTATGCAAGAAGTTAGACAGTTGAGGACTACTGAAGTGCAGTTTAGTTCCATCCATGGAAACTCCACCCCAGCGATGGTTTCATGCCCTGGTACCTCAAGGGAGGCCACGATAAACTGCAGAAGAACAATGACCAATCTGATGAGAAGGGCCAGTTTTCTCTGAAAGCTGTGAGGTGGGATAGCCATGGAGAAGGAAAGCATTAGGTATGAAGATGAACACCAGTATTACTATTCACACCAAGAGAGTTGAGGCTGTTCAGCCTGGAGAAGAGAAGGCTCTGGGAGACCTCAGAGCCCCTTCCAGGGCCTAAAGGGGCTCCAGGAGAGCTGGAGAGGGACTTTGCACTTGGGCTTGGAGTGACAGAACAAGGGGGAATGGCTTCCCACTGCCAGAGGGCAGGAGTAGATGGGATATTAGGAAGAAATTCCTCCCTGTGAAGGTGGGCAGGCCCTGGCACAGGATGCCCAGAGAAGCTGTGGCTGCCCCAGCCCTGGAAGTGTCCAAGGCCAGGTTGGACGGGGCTTGGAACAACCTGGGACAGTGGGAGGTGTCCCTGCCCATGGCAGGGGGTGGAACTGGATGGGCTTTAAGGTCCCTTCCAACCCAGGCCATTCTATGACTCTGTACGGACCCAACAGGGGTGATGGAGCACTTGGGAACCACCATGAAAAGTGCCGAGTTTACCAAGCCACTAGGTAAGTGACTTCCCTTCCAGGGCACTGAGAGACAATTCACAGCTCATCAAGGCAAAATGTGCCAAATTCTGGATCCTGCCCCTGAAATCCAACAGCTCCACTCCAGTTCCCCTCACATCTCCCAGTCACGGCTGCTCTGAGATGGCCCAAGAGCAGGGGGACAGTGACAACAGTCCAGGCACACACAGCCAGGGCACAGCACTCAGCTGGGGACAGCAGCACTCCCTGTTCCACAAAGGACAGGAAATGTCTCAAGGAGCCACCAAGACAGGTGACAACTGCAGGACAGAGCCAGGGCTGGCCTGGCAGCAGAGGATAGCAACTCGTCACTGCCATCACTCCACTTTAACTCCCAGTTCCTCCCTTAGGGCCACAAGGATTTTTTTAGCATTCAACTTCCAAGAACCTTGGCAGAAGAGCACAAACCCACAGGGATGGCAGAACCAGCTCCACAACTACACAAAGATGGGAAGCCTGCCTAGAAATAACACATTTCCTGCCTTCATGATCCCCATTTCCACACTAATGCTGGAAAAAGGCTTTAACAGGAGACAGGGGTGCTCCTGACTATCTTGCAGTCCTGGAGCCAACTTGGTATCTCAGGTGAGCTGGACTGACACTTGGCCAGTCAGCCAAGACTACCCCTTACCTCCCACTGGGCTCTCCCGTGACCTCTGCCAAGCTAAGCAAGGAAGCAGACGACTGGAGCTCATAACATGTTCAGTCAAAACCCATAAAAATACCTGAATGCCCACCTGCGGACACCCTGGTCCCTTCTGGGTGCTACCACAGCACTCAGGCTGCAGCCAGCTCAGTTTATTAAGCCACTTAACACCTAAATATACCCAATTCCAGGCCTTTTGATGACTTTACCACCTTACTTGTTGCTTTAATTAACAGGACAAATGATGGCCCCCAAAAAGGTCATCAGCACTCCTTTACCTTGATTTGTACAGCAGCAAAGGGAAATCAGTGCTAACTCTTCCCTCCTTGGAAGATGATCTCTTGTGTTCCTTTGGCAGCCAAAAGACAGCATAGACATTCAAGGGGAGAAAGTCTGGGAGTCACAGAATCATGGAATCATAGAATGGTTGGGTTGGAAGGAACCTTAAAGATGTCTTGTTCCATGCCCTGCCATGGGCAAGGACACCCTTCACTAGCCCAGGTTGCCCCCAGCCCCAACCAACCTGGTCTTGGACACTTCCAGGGATGTGGCAGCCACAGCTTCTCCAGGGCCTCTCCAGCCAGTATTTCATACCTGAACCCAACCTTCCTTATCTCAACAGGGCTCATACAGCACAGCACACAACAGGCCTCCAAATCCACCAACTCCTTATTTCAAGCAGAATCTAAAGAGCTAAATCCCAACTCTCCTGCAGGGACATCACCACAGCAGCTCCACAGCAGCTCCTCCCAGCTGGAGCAAATCCATGGGCAGAGAGGTCTCAGTGGAGGATCCCAGCACAGGAACAGCTTTTCATCACTGGGCAAGGCTGGCTGATCTAAACTCAAGATAGTCCTTTCCAAGAAAGTTTCTCTCCCAGGCCATTAACCACTAATATTCACAAGCAAATATGCTGAGAATGTTCAAAGGAGAGCGGCGAAGCACAGGGGAGAACTGAGCTTATCCTGCATTTAACAGGACTGCATCCAGCTACCGAAAACAATCAGCACCTCAGAAATACCAAAGGTGATGGTAAACGAGCATAAAACACTTAATGACGTAGGAATGGCAGAGAGGACATGGCAAAGTAGCCACATGTCCAAGGGAATGCTAATAATGTCATTATTACCAACACAACCAATAAAGCAGAAGCAGCAACACTGGGGAAGATGTGGAGGAAATAAAGAATTCTATTTTCAGCTGAGGCGCAACGTGAAGTCTGAAAATCCACTTCTCCACCTCATCCCCCATTCAAACCCGAAGGTCTAACAAAAATTGAAGATCAACTTCAAACCTTTACCCAGCTCCCCAGTGATTTGAGTATCTGGTCCAAACACACCATCCCAATAAAGTGTCTCTAACTCTGCAAACACAGAATACAGAATGTGCAAGAAGAAATCCAGTCATCCCATCTCAGGAAACTGGGAATGTTCCTGTTCATGGCACGGTGTTGCCTCTCAAAGCATATCATAAAATACCCAGTATGAATCATTTGGCACTGCTGGTGTTTTTCTACAAGGCCTAAACACGAGGCTTTCTCCCCTCACTTTTAAGTCTTTAATTCAATATCAAAGTGGGAAATGAGTATTTTTGCATTTTATTTAAATACCAGAAAAACATTTTAGCAGTCCTGCCTCAGGTGAGCAGGTTTTTGTCCTCATTTTTGAGCCTTGGCATCTGACTGGCTGTGTGGAGAGCCTGACTGGACTCCAGCCTGCTCACTGCTCCCATCTGCGCTGGCACTAAAGAGTTATCACAGGATCTCCTGAGTTGGAAAGGACCCATCGAGTCCAACTCCTGGCCCTGCACAGGACACTCCAACAATCCCAGCCTATGCTCAGAGCACTGTCCAAAAGCTTCCTGACCTCGGACAGACCTGGTGCTGTGACCACTGCCCTGGGGAGCCTCTTCCAGCGCTCAACCACCCTCTGGATGAAAACCCTTTTCCTGATACCCTAAAGCTCCAGCTGTTCCCTTGAGTCCTGTCACTGGTCACAGAGAGCAGAGATCAGAGCTGCCCCTTCACTGCCCCTCGTGAGGATGTTGAAGATCCCAATGAGGTCTCCCCTCAGTCTCCTCTTCTCCAGCTGAACACACCAAGTGCCCTCAGCTGCTTCTCATAAGGCTTCCCCTCCAGACCCTTCCTTTGGACACTCTCTAATAGCTTAAGGTCTTTTTTATACTGCGTTGCCCAAAACTGCCCCCAGTGCTCAAGGTGAGCTCTGAAGACGATGGATGCTGCTGGGGCACGTGCTGGTAACCACTCTGAGCAAACACCACACACTGCAAAACCTTCTTGTTATTTCAGGTAGGTTTGATTGTTTGAGGTGACTTCCAAGGCCATGAGCACCACCCACTGCTCGCACCATCCATCACCAACAGCTCATCGTTTGTCTGGCCATGGAATCAGAATGGTTTTGGTTGGAAGGGACCTTAAAGATCATCAAGTTTCACCCACCCTGCCACGGGAAGGGACACCTTCCACTAAACCAGGTTGCTCCAAGCCCTGTCCAACCTGGCTTTGAACACCTCCAGGGATGGGCAGTCCTGAAACTAATACTCTTCCCTGTGTAAATATACATCCAGGTATGGAATAGCATTTGCCCTTTTCTGGTGTAACCTCTGACCCTCCCTGAGGACCGATGATGGATCCAGCAGAGACAAAACCCTTCCTACCCCCAGGAATTACTCCTGTTTGCCCACACAGGAGGGTGGATTGTCTCAGGGGCTCCAAGCACAGCTGTCTGAGGCAGGAGGCACCACAAGGGCTGACCTCTGGCAGTGCCCGGCTCCCACTCGCTGTGGTTTGGCAGCAAGGCACAAAAGTGGGGTCCATGTGTGTGTGTCCCTCCCACCCCAGCCCCTCTGCACGGGGGGCTGGAGCTTCACACGTGAACGGGCCCTCTCGGGACAAAGCCTGCACGTTTCTTAATTAAGCCTGAGTGAAAGACGGCCCAGAAGGATCCCACCATCCCCCTTACACCCCACATTTCTTAATTAAGCCCCCGTGAAAGTGGGCCCAGAAGGATCCCACCATCCCCCTTACACCCCACATCTCTTAATTAAGCCCCAGTGAAAGCCAGCCCAGAAGGATCCCACCATCCCCCTTAGACCCCACATTCCTTAATTAAGCCTGAGTGAAAGCCAGCCCAAAAGGGTCCCACCATTCCCCTTACACCCCACATTTCTTAATTAAGCCCCAGTGAAAGCGGGCCCAGAAGGATCCCACCATCCCCCTTACACCCCACATTTCTTAATTAAGCCCCAGTGAAAGCCAGCCCAGAAGGATCCCACCATCCCCCTTAGACCCCACATTCCTTAATTAAGCCTGAGTGAAAGCCAGCCCAAAAGGATCCCACCATCCCCCTTAGACCCCACATTCCTTAATTAAGCCTGAGTGAAAGCCAGCCCAAAAGGATCCCACCATCCCCCTTACACCCCACGTTTCTTAATTAAGCCCCAGTGAAAGCGGGCCCAGAAGGATCCCACCATCCCACTTACACCCCACATTTCTTAATTAAGCCCCACTGAAAGCCAGCCCAGAAGGATCCCACCATGCCCCTTATGTCCCGGGATCGCTCCCGGCCGGACTTCAAACACGGCCGGGGCACTGCCCGGCAGGCACAGCCTCAATAGCGCTCAGAGCTTTTCCCCCTGTGAATGGGGAATGCTGAGCCTTTGGCCCGGCCTCTTCAGCCTCCTCTCATCTTCCCTCCAAGCTCAGACGTGTCTCTGGGATAGAGAGGAGGGAACAAAGGGGCTGCTTGTGTGTCAGAAGCCCTCGGAGGGGCTGCATTTCAGTCCACCCTTCTCCAAAGCAGGGCGGCGTCTGGAGAGCTCTTTAGCAGTTTTTCTCTCATTAACATTTCCATGAGGATCAAAGAATATATTAAAAAATATCTAAGTACAATTCCTGCTATGGAACGAGAACATATAAAAAAGACCTGCTCAGACGCCTTTCCCTGATCCCTGGCATCATTATTAGATAATTGTCTCTTGGTGAAACCAGCTTTTATTCCCACCGAACCCCGCAAAAGCCTCGGCACATCAGTCCCACCAAGCCCCAGCTCCCCTGTACTTCTTTCCACCGTCAGGGCCGAGTTGCTCCCTGTTGCTCCCAAGCAGAACCCGATTATTCCCTGGCAGTAAGTCACCGGGAGCAGGAATTGCTTTAATGTTGTCCCTTGGAGCGGCTGCTGGGGGTGGGCTGGGAGATGCTGCGGCCACGGAGCTGGCAGGAATACTAAAGAAGCAGAGAGGCATCGCGGCCGCGGGGGGATGGAGTGGCATTTTCTCCTCGCAGGAAGCAAATCAGTGAGCTTTACGTGGCCATAAGGAGCCTTTTTTCTTCCTCCTCCTGGGATATCTGCACGCCCAGACCTTGCCAGCGTGAGCTGCCACGCACCAGGTGCCCGGCGAGGGGACCGTGCCCAGCGCCCCGGCCCCACTGCCACGATTCCTCCCCTGCTCATTAGAAATGCCCAGCAACACCCCGCAGACAAAGCCACGGCAAACAAAGTGTGGGGAGAAGGGGGAAGGGGAGAGAAGGGGATTTCTTGAAAAGAAAAGAGTGCAGAGGAATTCTTCATTCACTGATCTGTAGAATACATTAATATCCCAAGTGTTGGCACAGCCTCCCATGCTCGGGGGGACCAACAATGCAAGCAATGACTCCGAGTCTGGGATCTTCAAATAAACCACCCCTGCTGTCATGGCCACCAGGAAAGAGAATAACAGCAATATTAGCTGACCTTCATTTTGTTGTTTCTCCAGACCTGACTGCTGGACCTCTGTTTGCCTGTTACTAGGATTTCTTGGCTGAAAAATGTGAGCATTTCCTAGACGATACAAGAGGCAGTTTATTAGGTAAATAAACCAGGCCTTAAGCAGCTACTGCTGCTTGATAATGAGGAGGGAAGGAAAGGATCAGACCTCCCTGCACCACCTAAAATAACCCCAATGGAGGCTCTCCAACCACCACCAAACACATATTTTTCAACAGACAGTTAATGAACAAGAGAAGGTCATCCCAGCCAAGCCAACCTGTGCACACAACAAAATTTGCTGAGAAAACTATGGGCCATAAAAATCCCAGCAGGCACTGTCTGCATCCTATAAAACTGTCCCTCTATGGAAGCAGAGAGAAGTTTAAAAGAAGTGTATTCTTTCAGGTTCCTGACAAAAGAAAGCATCAAGGCGAAGATGGGAAGACGCAAGGAGGGATGGGAAGGAGAGAGCTGGGGATGCCCTGTACCAGTCCCTGCTTCCCTGAGCTCCAGGAGCCACAGTGATAAACATAATTAATTATCAGGCAGACAAGGACCCAAGGGTGAGGTACAAGCCTGCAGCACCTCCCACAAAAGGCTACTGCAAATCAGAGGCAAGTTTTCCCACATTTCCCAACGCATCTCACAGATAAATGCAATAACCAGAGAGATTCAGAAAGCACGGCTTGGAAAATGAAGTTTCCACTTAAACAGAGTTAGTGGCACTATTTTCCTTGCCAAAAAAGCAATGTTCTGGTGCATTTTTTTTAATACTTAGAAGACAAGTATTATACAGGAGCTACTGTGTGTTGCAGTCCATCTGGAGATGTGGTACAAGACAATTGTAACACATCCAGTGCCCCACGAGTCACAACCTCAGAACTGCAACTCCTCTGCAAAGCCCAGCAATCACAGAAGTTCTGACTGAAGTCACTGCTTGTCCTGCAGCAGAAACAAGCTCCTTCCCTCTTCCTACCCTAAAGTGAGAACCAGTTTCTGAAGCAGACAGGCTGCACAGGCAAACACCAAATCCCACTTTGCTGCTGCAGATCTGTGCCACCAGCACCCAGCTGGGTTTGCAAACAAGTGTGACGTCCCTGTGACACTCTGCTTGTGCCACACAGGTGTGGGAGTCACTGCAAACACCAGTGCTGGTACAACAGCACCAGTGTCAGCCTCCTGCGTGTCACCTCTGTGTGACACCCAGCAGTGGGACACTGAGCCAAGGATGCAAAGCTCTCTGCAGACTCAGGCAAGCAGAGAGAGCCCAGGCTGCAGCCACCTTAAAGGGCCCTTCCCCAGGGCTCCACTCACCCCTTCAGCTGCGGCAGACCAGGGCTGAAGTCAGGAACTGTAACCTGCAAAACCACCTGCTTTGAAATACAGAGTTAAAACTAGGGCTGCTTCATTAAGCTCATGATTTAAAACCCCATTTGTGTGAGTTTGGAGAAGCTGTGACTGCATGTGCCACCAAAAGGAAGGTGCTGAGGCCCCTTCCAGAGGCAGCACACACCCTCAGACCAGCTCACGGCAGCAAGTCCAACACAACTCATTGCTGCCAGGCATGAAACTGCCCTTGTTTTACCTGTACAACCTTTCATGAGCTTCACTCAGTTAAGCAGCTTTTCTCCTGGACTCCAAGCAGAAGGTCAGGTGGCTACGGAAGCTCCTTCAGGTGGCACCTCGCCCTGTGCCAGGAGGCAGGTATGAGAGGGATGGTCCCATTTAACCTCCTGCCCTCCTCTGCACTGGATCAGCAACAGCACAAGCAGCTCCCGTGGGCTGATCCAGTGGAAAACTCCATCAGCTCCACAGATCACCCTGGGGACACAAGTGTGAGGTCCCACTCGGGGCAGGCATCAGGACAGTCAGTGCCTGCCAGGGAACACCCCCCTGTGTGAACCAGCATCCACACACCAGCCCAGACCCGGCTCCTTGCTGCCACTTCTGAAAATCACAGAATGGTTTGAGTTGGAAGGGACCCCAAAGATCATCTCATTCCACCCCCCTGCCATGGGCAGGGACACCTTCCACCAGCCCAGGTTGCTCCAAGCCCTGTCCAACCTGGCCATGGACACTCCCAGAGATCCAGGGGCAGCCACAGCTTCTCTGCCCAACCTGTGCCAGGGCCTGTCCACCCTCACAGGGAACAATTTCTCCCCAATATCCCATCTAAACCTACTCTCCTTCAGCTTAAAAGTCATTCCCTCTTGATCTGTCACTGCAGGCCCAAGTCCAAAGTCCATCTCTAGCTCTCCTGGAGCCCCTTTAGGCCCTGGAAAGGGCTCTGAGGTCTCCCTGGAACCTTCTCTTCTCCAGGTGAACACTCCCAGCTCCCTCAGCCTGTGTCCAGAGCAGAGCTGCTCCATCCCCTGCCCATGCTGGTGCCTCCTCTGGCCTCTCTCCAGCAGCTCCATGTCCTTGCTGTGCTGGCCCCAGGGCTGGAGCAGCCCTGCAGGTGGGGGCTCACCTGAGCTGAGGAGCAAAGGGGCAGAATCCCCCCAACCTGCTACCCACACTGTGGGACCAGCCCAGGGCACAGGAGGGCTCTGAGTTCCAGCACACACAGTCAGGGCATGTTGAGCTTCTTGACAACGTCTGAGTCCTCACCAGGGCTGCTCTCAGTCCATTCCAACTCAGCCTGTCCCTGTGCTTGGGATCACTCCCACCCACGTGCAGGACCTTACACTTGGCACTGCTGCACCTCTTGAGGTTCCCAGGGACCCACCAGCATCCCACCCAAGCCCCCCAGAGCCTGCACTGCTCCCAGCACCCCCAGCACGGCCCTGGACCACGGACACTCCCTGACCACGACTGTTCCTGCCGGCACAGCTCTCTGGCCTGGCCAAACACACGGCTCCTGATGCTTTCCCAAAACAAAGCCCCCAATCCCAGACGTGCCACATGGTTTAAGCAACGCTCTGCTGGAAGCTTAACTCCTGCACTGGAATGCCAGGAGGCAAACGCTGCAACAACACATTTGATTTTCACCTGAAGTAAATAAATTTCCTAAAACACCAGAGATGCCACAAGACCCCCCCACTAAGTCTGACAAGCCCCCCAGGAGGGCAGGACTGTCTTGCTGCCCTGCCCTGTGCCTGAGGACAGTTCTCCTCCAGCCAGTTAGCACAATGTGAGGAATCCTACTGTATTTTTGCAAAACCAGGAACATTTGAGATCACAGCCCCTGTTGATTTATATCCCTGGTTTCTGGTGGGATCAGCATCTTCCATGCATCTCAGAAAGCCCTGAAGAGACAGCATAACCACTTGTCCCTAGCAGATTAATTTCTCCACTGACCACATCCTCCATGTATTGTTGTGTCCCTGGAGCGCCCGAGGCCTGGGAAGCAGAATTCCAGATGCTGGACCCTCGTTCTGCCCAGGCACTGTGTGCTCAGGACAGCTCAGGGTTGGGGTGGATTTAGGGTAACATGATCGAGGGGGGCTGGAAACGGCTCAACATTTGGGAGCCAAAGATTAAGGCAGAATTTCAAAGTCACAAGAAGTACTGCAAACATTTAACCCAGATTATTTCCCACCTAATTTAGATTTAATGTGGCACAAAATTCTCAAGCTCAAACACCGTTGTATTTCAGCTCCAGATCGGGCAGAGCAATTATTTTGTCACTGAGCATATTAGGAAAGAAAAGGCAGAAGGAGGCAAGTTTGAGCCCCTTTGGTAATGTACAAATTAACACATTTCATCACCATTTTCAGAAATATAAATTAATGATTTAATTCTGCAACATGTATCCTTGGAAACCAAGCTGTAAGCAGTCGCCCTTGGATATTTCACACAATTCTTTTTTTTTTTTACGAGTGAAATACAACTAATTGCTTGGCCTTTTGGAGTGATGGACAGCTTGGGTGAGCAGGGTGCCCAGGGGCTTATTTTACCACCAGATTTGTACAATCCTGCTATGTGCGTTGACTACAGCTGCTCTAAATCTCCTGATAGGTATGAACAAGCACTGATGAAGTTCGGTCTGTTTGAACAGCTGCATATGCAAATGTAATTAAGAAGATGTCTACTGCCTTTTGCTCTCCCGCTTCTCCCTCTCCCCTTGTCTCCTGGTGGGGAGTGATGCCACTTCACGCTTCAGGCTTCAACCTCTGCCTGATTTACATCTCACAACTGAGTCCCAGAAATGCCACTCTCGGGGTGTTCTTAAAATTAGGGCTCCGCTGCTGATTATTCTGCCATCTCAATGCCCACTTGAAAAGCACCCCCTTGGTGGTGTATCCCAGCAAAGGAGCTTTTCCTCATCTTGTCTTACACGTTTGTGACTTCCTTTCACCCTGTGTTTTTACCAGGGGGGCTGAGCAGCCCGAAGCGAACCATTTCACTGCTGTCTCTGTCTGCAGTCGCTGTCCAGGGAGATGCTCTGGGGGTCACCACAGCCAGGGAAAGGGTAAGGGATGGCACAGGCACAGAAGACTGGGATCCTGCCCTTGGGTCACACCAAGGCCCTGCAGCTCCAGGATGGGGGCAGAGCACCTGGAAAGCTGCCTGTGGACACGAGCCCAGGTGTACCCAGGTGGGCAAGAGGCCTCTGGGCTGTGCCAGCCCTGGTGTGGCAGAAGGACCAGAGCAGGGACTGTCCCTGTGCTGGCCCTGCTGAGGCACCTCCAGCCCTGGGGGCAGTTCTGGGACCCTCAGACAGGACATTGAGGGGCTGGAGCATGTCCAGGGAAGGGAATGGAGCTGGGAAGGGGCTGGAGCAGCAGGAGCAGCTGAGGGAGCTGGGGGGGCTCAGCCTGGAGAAAAGGAGGCTCAGGGGGGACCTTCTCACTCTCTGCAACTCCCTGACAGGAGGGAGGAGCTGGGGGGAGTCGGGCTCTGCTCCAGGGAACAGGGACAGGAGGAGAGGGAACGGCCTCAGGCTGGGCCAGGGAAGGTTCAGGTTGGACATCAGGAGGAATTTCTGCCTGGAAAGGCATTGGAAGGGGCTGCCCAGGGAGGTTTGGAGTGCCCAGCCCTGGAAGTGTTTGAAAAACATGTGGATGTGGCACTTGAGGACATGGTTCAGTGGTGAACATGGTGGTGGTGCTGGGTTGATAGTTGGACTTGATGACCTTGGAGATCTTCTCCAATTTTAGCGATTCTGTGATTCCATTCTAAGTGATCACTGGTTGAATCCACAGAGCCAGGGCTTGGGAGGATGGAAAAGGCTGTGGGTGGTTCTGGAGGGTCTCATTGTCACAGGATGAACGGTCATTAAATAAAATGAGCCGGTTAATGAAGGCAGGACTGATGCACCCAGAGCTCCAGTCTCTCCCTTCCAACTGAGCATTACCTGGGTGTGTATCCCAAAATTTGGAGGATGGAGCTGCAGCTGCAGCACCCACACAACTGCCCCACAGAAGGGAAAAGTGCTGTGAGCAACCCCAGGGCTGTCCGAGTAACCTGAGCAGGATGGAGGTTTCAGAGCAAACCAAGAAAGATTAATTAGAACATGAAACGAAATGGTAAACAGGGGGGAAAACACTGGGACTGCACCGAGGGGAAATCAGATCAAACAGAGTTAATCAGGTTAGCTGGGAAGATAATGAATTTTCTAGACAAAGGAAGTGTGATAGATCCCATCCACAAAGACTTCAGCCAAACACGTGACCCAGTGCCACGTGGGAAATTCAGAGAGGAAAAAGGTGGGGATTAGCAGAAGTGGAAGGGCAGGAAACTGGTGAAAGGCGAAGTGGCGCTGAAAGAAGGACCAGAATGGATGGAGGTCACCAGCAGAGCTCCTCCAGGAACGGTCAGGAGGCTGATCTTATTAAATGTTTTTATTAATGACCCTGGCACAAAAAGTAAGTGTGCTAATGAAATCTGCTGATGACACAAAGTTGGAAAGCAGCACCAGCACACAGGAAAGCTGGGACAGAAGGTAGAGAAAAAATGGGTAACTCTGAAGATGAATGGAGGAAGGTTGGAATTCGAGGGGATGAAAGAGGAAGCCGTGCACTGGGAATACACAATAGTTTTTGCTGTGAGTTGGAAAGAAAATTGACTTGGGTGGAAAATGTTCAAGAGCGAGAAAGGGCCAAGCAAACAGCTCAAAACAAAACTGACTGAGGCACCAACATACTGGAATTGAAATGTTTCCAATAGCCAGAGAAGTGCTGGAGCTGGTGGGCAAGACATTGTGAGAAGGCTCCGGGGCTGCTGCAGTTGGTTCTTGTGGTTAAAAATTCCAAAAGTTCAAGTAGGAATAAGGGTAAAAAAGACTTATCAGAAAACAGCTTAATTGAGAAGATTAAAATGTAAAGACACTTGTTCAGTCCTGCAAAACAAAAGCTGGGAGGGCACACTGAGTGATCTCTTGGACACACACGTTTGAGGGGAAAAAAAATAAAAGAGTGGAAAAGAACTATTCAGGACACCAGAACAAGGGCTGCACATGGGCAACATGAAGTATCCCTGACAAGTCCAGGCTGGAAATAACTTTATGACCATTTCAGCCTTGCAATAGGAGTAATGGGGGGGAAAAAACAAGCTTGTTCTCAGAAATTTGTCTTGAAGGGATCCTCTGACCCAGAAGGCTCTTCCCATCCTTTCCTGCTCAACACACACAGAGCTGACACCACCAGGACATGCTGTGCTTCCCACCTGGAAGGAGATTCACACAGCAATTCCAAACCACTTTTTTTAACCAAAAAACCCACGTTTATGACCGCTTAAGTCCATCCTCTTTCGCCAGCTGAATCCATTTCAACACCTCAGCATGAGCAACTGAAACGCCAATACTTGAGTAGTAAATAAAGTGCATGTGAGGAGGAGAAGGAAGGAGAGGAGAAGGATGCCCAGCAAGGCCATGAGCTGGCTAGAAGGTACAAAGGCACTGGGAGTGAGGACCAGGCTGTGGGACATGGGCCACCAGCAAAGGCATTATCCCAGCACCATGACTGACCTTGCTCCAGTGTACCTGCTGAACTGGAAACACCCTTTGGGATGTCCCCTCACACCATCAGTCCTCCCAGGAGCTCCTCACCTGCTCCTTGGTAACAAAGCCAAGGAAAAGTGTTTCATATTATGGGAGAGGAAGATGGCAAGACAACAAAGGAACCAGAAGCCTCAGATTAGCAATGCGCTGAAATTACTGGACCAGATCATTTGGAAGCCACCTTTCCCACGACGTCCCTGAGCTAATCTACTTGGAAGTTTATCTGGTGTCTAACCAGGCTTGAGCTCACCTTCCAGCTCAGACTTGAACAGCCTTCTTCCCCGCTCAATGAGGCCCTTAATTGAGTTTCTCTAACGAGGATGGATGTCCAAGTAAGCTTGTGGGAGCTCCTCATCTTTGCAGACTTGAGCAGCCTTTCCCACTCAACGAGGCCCTTAATTGGGTCTCTCTAACGAGGATGGATGCCCAAGTAAGCTTGTGGGAACTCCTCATCTTTGCAGACTTGAGCAGCCTTCCCTGCTCAACACGGCCCTTCATTGGGTCTCTCTAACAAGGATGGATGTCCAAGCAAGCTTGTGGGAACTGCTCATCTTTGCAGCCTCTGCCTGCAGCTCCTCCCAGCCTCAATCAGCCAGGTGGGCAGCACTCAGTGGGGCAGGGAGGAGGAAGAGCAGGGCTGCACCATCAGGTGCCCCCCAAAGGCAGGCTCAGCTTGGCAGACCTGCACTCCCCAGGCACAGCTGGCCCGTGTTCTCATGGCAGGGGAAGGAAACACTTCAGGGAGCTCAGCTGGGAACCGCAGCACTGGGGGGATGATGCACGAGGCAGCAAGAGCAGGGGGCAGAGAAACCCTGCAGTGAGATCTGCTGCCCTCCTGGAGCTCCCTGGCAGGCAGGCAGCAGGCAAGGGCTGCTGGAGACGGGAAAGGGCAGATAGAAAATCCCAAATGGAACTCCATGGCTGTCCCTTGGCCACCACCCCAGGCGGCTCTGCCACGAGGCATTGGCACATTTGGATTCATATTAGATATAAGGAAGATTTATTTTTTTTACCATGGAGGTGGTGAGGCCCTGGCACAGGTTGCCCAGAGCAGCCATGGCTGCCCCATCCTTCAAGACCAGGTTGGATGGGGCTTGGAATAACTTGGTCTAGTGGCATGGGGTTGGATTAGATGGCCTTTAAAGCTCCCTTCCAACCCAAACCATTCTGTCCTTCTCTGATTTAAGACACCAGAGATGAGCTCATTTTAACCAATTCATCGTTCTGCTAAAGTTTCAACTTTTCTTGCAGGGGTAACAACTCAGAACAAACTTTTCAATGTGTAATTGCTTAAAGTGGAAGAAACCGGAGGAAGGAAAAATTATAATTAAAAAAAAATCAGGAAAATATATAACTTGCCAGGCCAAGGAAACTCATCCCAGTGAAGGCTGGACAGGTGACTCAGCCAGTGCAGTTGTCAGGCCAGCACTGGAGAGGAATATCAGTGCAACTTCTCCAAGAGTCAGATTGCAGGAAAGGCTGATTTAATGGCAACTGCACCAGCTTCTCCTCTCCTCTGAGAAAAAAACAAATGGATGGGGACTTGCTCATCTAAACACACACACAGGAAACGTCAGAGGAACAAACCTGAGCAACTGCCATCCATAATTCATAAAACAAATTAAATCCATGGCAAAAATAACCAAAACTTAGAACAGAGAGAACCCAGAATCTGGCAGAAAAAGGCTCCAGTCTGCATGAATCATTATTTTCTAGAGGAAACCTTATATAATCCAAGCTACTCTGTTTTAAAACAAACCAAACTTCCCAAAAACTCCAATTAATAGGTTTGGCAAAGCTCTGTCTTTAATTCAGGTGCTGCGGTTATTTGGTAAGATTAAAAAAACACCCCACCTGGGACAGATTAACTTCACAGTAGCTACACCCTGCTTTTGATATCCCCAAAGCCTTGCCAGGAGGCAAAGGGGAGATGAGAGCGTGTACCTGGGGCTGGGGGAGGTGATTAGATTGCATTGCCATCTTGTGGAACAGGAGAAAACCAAAGACGGGGAAAAAGCTGCTCAGCCACGGCTCTGCAGGGCTGTGTTACTGCACAGGACACACACCCTGGCCCAACAGGAATATAATAATAATTACTTATTATTATATTAATTTAATAATATTAATAGCCACCCTGTGCTGGCTTCTCATGTTCCCTGTTTCTCTGGAAGCTCAGAGGGATGCACAGTGAGGACTACATGGACATGGTCTGCTCCCCCCACGCTGCCTGAGAGGGATGGATGCGTGTGTCAGAAAGAAGAGTTTGCTTGGGTTTGCTTGGGCTTACCATGACAAAGTCCTTATCTGCTGTGTCACCTTCCCAGGAAACAAAAGCAGCCTTTCTGCTCAGCTCTCAGGGAGAGTCACCAGAGAGTGACTGTGGTAGGACCATGAGTAGAAGCACCCCAACCCTCAGGTCCCCTCCCCAGTTCATGGCCTGGTTCAGCAGGACCTGAAGAACATTTCAGACTCTACACATTGCACAGCCTGACAGCAGCCACCTCTGCACAGGTCGCACGTGCCAACCTGTGTCCTGGGTCACTGAAACCCCTGGGTCTGCCTCAGACACAAACACTTCAGGGTGCTTTTATCCCAAAGCCTGGTTTAACCATCCTCTCTGCAGGGAGCTGCCCACTTGCATCTTTAGGTCAAAAAACAACCAAAAATCCCGCAAGAAAACCCACTGCAAAACTCAAGGAGGGGGGGAAAGTTACTCAAAAGCACCAACCCCTTGTTGTCATCCAGGCTGGGAGCAAGGGGAGTTCACTGCTCTGGTTCTTGTGTCCAAGGAATGACAGGACGTGGCACTCGGTGCTCTGGTCTGGTTGACAAGGTGCTGATTGGTCAAAGGTTGGACTCGATGATCGTGGAGGTGTCTTCCAACCTCAGTGACTCTGTAAACTCCATAACCTGGCCCAAAGGGACCGGGGGGGGAGGCTTTAAATTGGTGCAACCCATTATTTGAGTTGAATGCTGGAGGAATCACCTGAACTAGGGGAGGAGAAGCCCTACAAGGAGAAGTTGCAGAGCAGCAATGATGTGACCTGAGCTGGCTTTGGTGCCCAGAAAGTCCACACAACACAGCACTTCTCCTGTCCTGAGTGACCACTAGAACAGGTGGACTAAATGAACTCAAGGGACATTTTCTGGACTTTTATGGGCATTTTACCGACATTTCCCACAGACTAAGAGAAAGGTGTCTGTGTATTGTATGAAAGGCCAGGAGGGGAGGTGGTAGTAGTGAATGAGGAAGTCCTGCATAGTGACATGAACGGTGTGGACTGAGGGGTGAAGACTGTGAGGTCTGCCTGGGGTAGAGTTAATTTTCTCTGCAGTAGCTGGTAAGGGGCTGTGGTTTGGATTTGTGCTGGAAGAGTCCTGATAGCACAGGGATGTTTTCCTAACGTTGAGCAGGGCTTACACAGCATCAAGACCCCTTCTGCTCCTCATTCCAGCCCACCACCAACCAGGCTGGGGGTGCACAAGACGCTGGGAGGGGACACAACCAGGACAGCTGAGCCAAAGGATATTCCAGACCATACAGCATCATGTTGAGGAACAAAACTGGGTGGAGGAGGTCACTGGCGGGGGGCCAGTGCTCAGGGATTGTTTGAGCATCACTCATTCACCAGCATCACTGGTGGTGAGCAATTTTCACATCTGCATCCCCTGTCCTACTCGGGTTTGATTTCTTTTTTATTTTCCTTTTCATTACAATTAGTTACCATTATTATTATTATATTCCAATTATAAAACTGTTCTTATCTCAAGCCATGAGTTTCCTCACTTTTGCACGAGTCCAGTGCAATCCCTCCAATCCTCCCCCACCCCACTGGGGCACAGGGAGTGAGTGGCTCTGTGGGGCTGAGCTGCTGTCTGGGGTTAAGCCACGACACCCCCCAGCATCTCAACCTCGATTATATTTTAATTTCTTTGCTTGTTTTCAAACGCAGTTCTTAAGAGGACGTTCTAAGGGTTAAAGATTCTCATTTAAAAATTATTGAGAAATGGTTAACGAGTGTTGCTCTGCACAAACCCCTAAAGGTGCCCACAATGGGAGAGAGGGGACAAACAGACCAAAGAGCACCAGTGGCAAAACCCAGAAGTTGTGCATGCAGACATTCCTGGAGCAAAGCTGGCAAAGGCAGCCTAACATGTGATTAATGATTTGTGTGAACATTTTGGTGAAAGCTCAATGCAAATTTCTGAAATCTAAGAAACTTATACATCCTCCCAGCCCTCCTAATGCCCAGCACATACTGAGGAGGAGGCAAACAATGCCAAGCACAGTGCAAACATTTGCCTGCGGATGACTGATGATTTTCAACAATAATTTCATAAATGCAGCAGGCTTGAGTGTATCCCATGGTTATTCTTCCTCTGCAATCCCTGGGAATTCCCACTGACACCAGTATGGGGCTGCCCAAGGCCACCAAGGCAGGCGGGCTCCGAGTGGGACAACCTTCCCTGGGCAGAGGCAAAGGCTGGCACTGTCAACAGCTCTTGAGCTAGCAAGAAAAATGACATTGAAAACAAGCTGCAAACGAACCAACCCACCCAAAACAACCTGGAGGTTTCTGCCTGAGGATGAATTGAGGGGCACAGGCTGCTCCCAGGAGTGCCACCACAACTGAAGCGGCCTGTGCCGGGCACGCGACACCGACACAGCACAGGTCACTGAACACCCTCCAAAGCTCGAAATTGTGTTTGCATGAGAGACAGAGATGTTGAAATATTGATTAAAGTGAGATTTCATGAGCAATACTTTGATTTTACGATGATGCTGGCTGCTAACAAAGACACACCCATTAATGCACGACATTCTTGCTTGTCAAACAGTGATTATTCTGCTATTCCCACCAGTGTGATCTGCTTGTATCCACAGCCTGTGGCTCCAGTGCAGGCACTCAGCAGGAAAATAAAAAGACATAATATGATTTCAAAAATGAGGGAAAAACCCAGAAACAGGCACACACTGGAATAATGTGGAGACTGAGTCTGAGTAAGGAAGGGGCGGGCAAGGGGGAAGGCTGAGCACTTCACCTCAGCTTAAACGCAAAGGAAAACATCAAACCCAAAGAGTTACTGAAGATTTTATCAATTTAAATGAAATGTTGGAGGTGAGAAAAAGCACTCTAAAAGAGTTACCCAGCAGGTGCCAGTTTTCCTGCTGCCTGGCTTGTTTCAAGGAATAATCATACGCTTTTCCTCATCTTAATACACCAGTTCACTTCCAGCACCAGTGATAAGAGTGGAAAAGGGATGGGGGAAATGTCATTAAAGCCTGTGTCTTCCAGCCTTATTGTCCCAAAACTCGTGCTTGGGCAGCACGAAGCAGCCATCTGAGGCAATACGGTGTTTACATATGCCCAAATTGTTATGCAAACACAGGAAGGCCTATTGGAGCAGAGGGAAGAGGCACCAGAGGCAGCACTTCTCATCACCCCCTGCAGAAAAATGTTTTCCAATGTGGAAAGGGTGAGAGAGGTCACATCCAAGGAATCCAGCCCAGGATCCTCCCAGCTTTCGCCTCTCGCATCCTCCTCCTCCTCCTCCTCCTCCTCTCAAACTCCCCAGGCAGCCAGAACGGGCCTACTGAGTTAAAGAGACAAGTTCATCATCCAGCAACATGTCTGGGGTGCACTTGCATGAGGAACATAAAAAAGGGGGGGAGAAATCCCTCCTGGGTGAAATGGGACTCTCTGCCTGCCCTGTGCAGTCACATCCCTGCACTCGTGCGGAAAACGAAGCCGCAGGAATTAAGGGGAGACCCCAAAGGCACACAGGGGTACTCAGCATCATTCAAATGCACTTGATTTTAAATTAAATCCATCTTGCATCAACATTAAAGAGCTAGAATAAAAGAGCCAGTCATGAACTCTGCAGTCACGCCTTTAGTTCCATCTGTAGTTGGTACGAGAAGAAACGGAGACAAATGCCTCTGACAAGTCAACTTTAACCTCCAGAAGAAGCCAAAGGTTTTCATCAGCCTTTATTGACCAAGCTTTCAAAAAGTTATCCCTGAAATATACTGTCAGTGCTTGAAAGATGCCTCTGCCAGCCTAACCTCAGGAGCTTCAGCTGCCAGATCCTCACTCCACAGACTAAACTCTCAAACAGGTACGTGACCAAGTCAGCTCTTGACTTTCTCCTAAAACTATATAAGCCAAATTTCAGCAACTTCTGACTGTAAGTCAAATTTCTACAGAGCATTGTGACCCTTCTAGCACGGCAAAAATGAACCACAGACAGCAGAAGCAGACACGCTGCTCCCAAAAGTGAACTGCCACCACCTCCCTGCGGACCTCATCCCTCCATCAATCACCCTCTCAACATAGAGACACTTTCTGCCATCACGCACAGCACCTTCCCCGGTCACTGCCATCAGCCCCAGCTCCTCATCCAACAGAGCAGAAGCTGCCCTCTCTCACCTGAGATCATAACCTGCCTTTGGCTCTATGGAAAGGGACACCAATTTAGCTTGACCGGTTTGCACGTAGCTGGAGGAGTCCCCAGGAAGGATTTCATGCCTGGCAGGCTCTGAATGCTTGGTTAAGAACACATTCCTGCAGGACACCACTGAAAACACCCCTGCGGCTTCGCTCCCCGCTGTGACCCATTTGTGAGAGCTGGTAGCAAGTTTTTGTAAACCTAATTAACATGTACCGCTCTAATTTCAGGCAATTTCCAATCAGAATGTTGTGCAATGCTAGAGTCAAACGGCTTAACGAAATTAAATGCACCAACAAGCAGCAAGCACAGAGTCAAATCCACACATCAGCAGAAGCCTGGAGAGGTAGGGTTTTTGGCTTTAAAAGAAGCTGTCCTGTGGGGAATGCACTGCACGCCAATTAGTAACAGTTAAAGACTGCACATCATCAATTAATAACGTCCCTGTTTTTAACTGGTTTGCGCTCAAGCCATTTCCTACCGCAGGACGTTGATTTCTTGTCCACCATCTTCACGTGCCGCGTCTGGTTGCGAAGTCGGTCGTCCGTGTTTTCCACCAGGTTCGTGAGGTCATCAATGATCTCTGGGGAGAGAAAAACACGAGCATTAATGTCAGAGCCCCACAGCACCCCCTCCTCAACCAGCACGCTCCTGCTGGAGGCTCCAGAATGGAAACCAGCTGCATCCTTCTGCCCTCCAGTACGACAGACCAGCGCTATACAGGGAAAGGTCCAAATCCTGGGAATGCTACACAAGAGGCTTTGGATTCAGAGCACTCCCCCACTGCAAGAACAGGGGGAAAAACACAGCCTGAAACAGCAGCACCAGCTCAGGCAGTCATGGAGTGTAAGACGATGGCAGCACATCACAAGTGTGGAAAATGATCCCTAAGCATGGTCAGTGTAAGGGCATCAGCGCACGTGAAATCACACAATCAGCAAGGCTGGAAGAGACCTTCAAGATCATCCAGTCCAACCATCAATCCAGCACCACCATAATCACCCATAAACCAGATCCCCAAGTGCCACACCCAGGCAACTCTTGAACACTTCCAGAGCTGGTGACCCCACCATCCCCCTGGGCAACTTATCCCAATGCCTGACAACCCTTTCCTTGAAAAATTTTTTTCTAATATCTCATCTGAACCTCCCGTGGCACAACTAAAGGCCATTTCCTCTCGTCCTTTCACTTGAGACATGGCAGCAGAGACCAATCCACACCTCACCACACCCTCCTTTCAGGTGTAGAGAGCAATGAGTCTCCTCTTCTCCAGACTAAACGACCTGAGTTCCCTCAGCAGCTCTTAAGGCTTATGGAATGGAACATGTCAACACTCGGCCACAACATCATCACTAAACCACATCCAGAATCACCATTTTCATAAGGGCTTCTGAGAGCACTCGCTGTGGTCCCGACCACGCGACCATGGAGGTCACAGTCAGGGTCCTGCCTTGGTTCTGCTCTGGGGCTGTAGGGATGGAGGTTCTCCTTGCAGCCCAGATGGTCCTCTGGGAAAAGGAAAGCAGGCAACGTTTCTCCTACATCTATTTTTAAGAGAGGAGAAAGAAAAACTTCAAGGCAACACCGTCTCAACCTCCTATAACCAATTGCTTTAATTTTGTCAGGGAAATCAGAGCAGGTACAAGGATTGCACCAAAAGCAGTTGGTGGGTTGGGACTTTTTAACACTGGAAATTAAAAGCCACATTCAGGCACTAAGTTTCCTTCTCACTGACTGTTATGCTCTGATTTCCCTGAAACACACGGCCCGTGCTTCCTGCTGGGTGTCTGAGCACATCGTGGTCGAGCTCTCCCCAGGCAGGAACAGCTTTCTTTGGGCCTGACAAACCAGGATGGGGACAGCAGCCAAACCCCGAGTGCTGCTGCAAAGCATCTTGCTCTGGCTACACTTCCAGCCCTTTCCCACTACTGATCACAGTCTCAAGAAGTCCAGCCTGTCTCTGAACTGGGACTGGGGACAGCAGGCGTGCCAGCTGGTGGGTGCTGTGCCCTCAGGTCCTCTGCACCCCACCAGGTCCTGGCACTGCATCTTTGCCCTGATGAAACTCCTGGGTTCAACGGCCCATAAGCAATAAAAGCAGAAGTTAGAGCACATAGCATCCAGTCAGCAAGATATACTGATATTCTGCTCACCTTTATGGATCATAACCCTGGATGGATGCTGGCTGAGGGTTAAAGAACACTTAAAGAACACAAGTCCCATCAATAGGACAGAGTCCTTATTAATCAGCCTTTATTGTTCTGACTGTATTCCCTCAAACAAGAGATTTCCCAAATAGCTCTGCGGACACCGAAGAGGGCATTCCCTGTACTTCCAACCTGTGCCTGTGACACTAGAAGGAAACCTTGTCCTTGCCAGGGCAGTGCCAGTGTGTGACACTGGTTCCTGCAGCTCCCCGAGCACATCTGCACCCCTTGGCCTCCATCCCTTCAACACCAGCATTGACTGGCAACGGTTTCCTCCAACATCCACCTTTCCAGAGCAGAAGACCATAGAAACTCCTGAGATGGAAGGGACCCCTCAGGATTATCCAGTCCAACTCCTGGTCCTGTCCAGGACACTCCAACAGTCCTGCCCTGTTCCTGAGAGGACCATCCAAACGCTCCTGGAGCTCTGGCAGCCTTGGTGCTGTGCCCCCTGCCCTGAACAGCCTGGGCAGTGCCCACCACCCTCTGGGGGAAGAACCTTTTGCTGAGATCCAACCTGAGCCTGCCCTGACACAACTTCAGACATTCCCTCGGGTCCTACACGTTAGTAATGGAGGGTGTTTATGTCCTCAGCCTCCCCAAGGAACAAGCACTGTATCCAGATACAGATAAAACCAGTCTGATCACACATATAGATAACAAAAAACACATAAAAATAATCAAAGCTCTGCAGACACAAAGGAAATGTCAAAGCCACATGCAGCACGGAGGTTTTACTCTCCTGGAGAGCTGAGAGATTTAAGCATCATCCTTCCAATGTGTGTTTCAGTCTGCTCCACAAACACTGTCATCTCCAGGGAATCCCTACGTAAAATGACACCAGCATCTCAAAAATCCCACACTCTGAAAATACACAGCTTTCTTAAAACATGAGTTCCCGATTCACATCCCATAGCCTAAACCATCCCCATATCCACACAAAGGGAGGGCAGAGGGCAAACATCAACTGCTTCCCTGCATGTGCAGCCTGTTTTATCCTCTGGACCCGATCCATCCACCACTCCAGTGGGTAAGCAGCACCACCCCACCACTACCACTCTATTCCAGACACAAACTCTCCGTATTTATGAAGTTGTTTATAATACTCAGGATTTTATTGTTCATCCTACACCAAAACACATTTCCCAAGTGATGGCAGGGATTTTGTTTGAGCTGCAAGGTTTTTCCAGTCTGTCGTTTAGCTATTCGCTCTCCTCCCCCTCCCACCCAACTCTCCCAGGTCTAACATCTGCAAAGCCAACAATATTTTGGGTAAACTTTATCTGTCCTGTGTGATTCAGCACTCAGGAAGAGCAGGACAATGCTGCCTGCAAGGGCAGGCTTGCTGGTGTTTGCCTCTAAATGTAAAAAAGTGCAGAAAGTTCCCATCGTTGTCAAGGACAAAGTGATAAGCATGCTTGGGAAATAAGAGACTTTCCTTTGCCAACACTGACCAGACCCTCCTTGAAAAACATCCTGGTGAACAAGCTGGAGCTAAATGAGAACAAATGTGAGCAGGAAAATTTTCTGTCATCATTTCAAAGCCCAAGGCACTGCAATTGGGATTATTGTAGAGCCTCTCCTTTCCCAACCCCCCATCACGAGCCACTTCTGAACCAAAGGCCTGGGCTGTACAGCTTGGAAGAGGCATTTGCCTCTTTATCCAGATGTTTCTTGACCCAATCAGTTTCCAGGAGAGCAGGGCACCTGACCCAGCGCAGAGCCCAAAGCCCAGCAACCAACCAGCCCTTTGATGTGACATGCAGTTTGGACCTGGAGAAGTACTGGAGTGCTCATGGCACAACCAGGAGGTCTGAGCAGCTGTGCTGGGGCTGGAGTGGGGATGAGGCACAGGCAGGTTCTCACCCCATCACCAGTTGAACAAGAAGTCCAGCCCAACAGGTTCTCTAGGCTGAAGCGCTCCTGCAACTAACAAGAGCATGAAGTGAAACATCCATCCACCTTCTACACCCTCCAACCCTCTGGAGAGACATCCATCCATCATTTACCCCCACCAACACCCTGCATAGCAACATCTGTGCAGGTGACACCCTCCGTGCCCACCAACACCACCCAGACCTGCACAGAAACATCTGCCCCTCCACCCTCACCAACCCATTGTGGTGACACTCAGGTTTAGAGCAGCTCTCGACCTTCATGTAAATGAGAAAACTTCTCCTCTAGCCAAAGCAAAGGAAACCCAAGGGAAATGCAGGTGGTACAAGGCTGAGTTGAAAATTAGCCAAGAATTTCTAAGGTAGGCAAAGCTGGTCCAGCAAAAACTAAGTCCGTGGCTAAGGAAGTCTTCAGAGCACTGACAATCCCGTGAGCTCTCCGCAGGCTCCCACCCTTCCTGACAGATGACCCACCTGCAAACCCCTCTGCCCTTCAAGCTGGCAATTCCAAGTCCCATCACCTCCCATTTAGCTGCCTATGCAAGGAGCAAGTTTAAAACAACGGAGAGACACCTGAAGAGAGGGAAGGAGGGAGGTTCTCCCATCGGGAGGGAGCAGACGGCAAAGGCAGGCTGGCTGCCGAAGGGCTGCCGGCGACCTTCCAAAGGACATTGCTGTAACACTGCACTGCAAACCACAACCCAGCCGGTCAGACAAATTTAGCCAAGGTGTTCTTTCAGGGAAGCAGGAACCTGAAGCAGAAGATAAAAGCCACCGCACAACCCCAGAATTAAAACCCGAGTGGTTCACGCGCAGCTGAAGTGGGAGAAGTTTGAAGGTCGCTCCTGCTGGAGGTGGGGGCTCCTCTGTCAGCGGGGACTTCTGCTCACAAACCAGGGGCACAGTCCTCCCTGTCCCTGCACTCGTGTCCCTGTGCAGGTGACAACCCTCAGCCAGGCAGCCAAACCCTCCATGCAGGGACGTGCCAGGTCCCTACGGGAAGGAAGAGACAGGTGGCCACTGCCAGGTCTCCTCTCCTCGTTCCTGCAAGGCTGTGGCAGGAAAACACAACCTGTCCCTGCAAATCTGGATGCTTTTCCTGGTGATCGAAGCTGTGAAAGCTGGGATAGAGCCCTCAAAAGGGCAGGATTTCTTCAGAAACCTGAGATGTATCAGCAAAAATACCAGTGGGATCTGAGGTCAATCCACACACATCTGAGAACACAACAAAAGGCAGCAAAGGTCTTCATCTTGTGGACTATTCGCAGTCCTGCCCTTGCTCCTGCAGCTCTGGGACCAGCAATGGAGAGGGAAAGGGCAGCCCTTTGGGAAAGTGGGATGAATTCCATGCATGAGACTTACAAAGAAAACATGCAATGAGGTAACAGCGAAGCCAGGAGATGACAGGAGAAAATGCAGGTTGATATATTCCGAAATATTGGACTGTTTTTGCTAAAAATACCACAGCAGCAGTTTTTGATCTCAGGCAACATGTTTTGGACAGTGCAGAGCAGCCAGGCAGAGCGTGGGTCCAGGTCAGAAGAAGCATCCCTGAGGAAGAGGTGGGAGAGGCTGAAAGCACAGTCAGTCTCTCCCATTCCAGCATTAACTCTGCCTCCCAGGAAGGGGAGGAGTGTTTACTGGAGAAAGCCCAAGCAAAGTGAGGGAAAGCTCCTTTTAGTTATTTTTTAAAAAAACCAAACACCAAATACATTTTGGGTTTGTTTAATATTTTGTATTAAACAAGACATATTTTTGTCCATAAAGACAAACACAAAAATCACTTAATCAGCTCTGAACTTGTCACTGTATCAGCTGTCACAGCCAGGAAATTAAAGCTTCTAAGCTAGAGCTGAACACAAGGAGTTTAAAAAAACCTGCTCACTGACTGACTTGCAGTCCCAGCAAGTTAAAGCACTATCAGTGTCTCCAGTCAACTTCGTAAGACTCAAGAATCCACTGATTGACCCAGATCAAGACAAGACTGCTCAGAGATGCAAGCACGGAAGTGTTAAATATTCCTTTTCAAAGTTTTATTGAAATGGAAAATGAACAGTGAAGCAACTGGTCTGAACCCCGGATCATAAGCACATTCCATGTTGTTCTTTCGTGCTTGGGTTGGCATTCCCAAAGGATACATTAAAGGTTGAGAGGGTTGGAGGTGTTTGGCCTGGTGAGGAGAAGGTTTCAGGGAGACCCTCAGAGCCCTTTCCAGGGCCTAAAGGGGCTCCAAGAGAGCTGGAGAGGGACTTTGGACAAGGACCTGGAGGGACAGGACAAGGGGGAATGGCTTCCCACTGCCAGAGAGCAGAGTTAGACGGGATATTGGGAGGGAATTCTTGGCTGTCAGAGTGGGCAGACCCTGGCACGGGTTGGGCAGAGAAGCTGTGGCTGCCCCTGGATCCCTGGAAGTGTCCAAGGCCAGGTTGGACGGGGCTTGGAGCAACCATGGCAGGGGGTGGGACTGGATGAGCTTTAAGGTCCCTTCCAACTGAAATTATTCTTCAATTCTATGGAAGGTTAAGGAAGATGATATTTTTAATCTCTGGATTAAATGGTTGCATTTTAAGTCCTTCCAAGTAGCACATCTTGCTGCTCCCAGTTTCTGGGTCTATCTCTGTGTGCGTGCGTGTGTGTGTGTGTGTGTGTCTGCGTCTGTGTCTGTGTGTGTGTGTGTATGAAAACACAAGAACTGTGCTAAATGTGAATACCAGAATGTCAAATCCTTCCCTGGAATTGCAGGGGAACAACCACCTGGAAGCAGCAGTGAGGGTGTATTTACACTCATCTTTAAAACCACATCTGCTCCTAGACAGAAAAACAAAGATTTATGAAAGGACACTGGTAGAAGAGAGACAATAAAAAAATGAGCAGAAGAAAGTGTATATAATCCTAGGCACTTCTCAGAAAAAAAGCTCATTCTTCATGTCCTTTTTTCTTCAGAGACTTTGCTGCTGCCACGAAAATCAGAAATGTCCTGTTTTAATTCCTAAAATCACTGATACCTCCTGTAAAAAGCTGGTTCTGCTTCTCTCCAGCCACGGCATGGATAATTCCAGTGGCTCCCGTGAGACAGAAGCCCCACGTTAGAGCCATAAGTCATCCCTGTGGGACACGGCCATACATCAGGCACAGGATGGGGAAGCAAACCCTGGCTGAGCCAAGCCAGGTGCTGGAACAGTCCGTGGTATCCAAATGGATCCTTTTGATTTCCTCCTCTGTTTCTCCTCCAAAAGGCTGCCAACTCCAGGCCCTGGGTTTGCCCACAGCCCCGTTAACAGTGCCCAGCACACACCACAGGTCCCCCGTCACACCCCCCATCTGCCTTTCCCATATTCCCAACGTCTCCACTGACATTTCTAACAACCCTTCCCAGAGGTTTGAGATTGGATATCTCTGGCAGCTCCATCTTCTGTGTCAACCGGCCATCAAGTCTTTCTACAGCTGGTCAGACGTTTTCCAAGGGAACCATTTCCAGTGGAAAACCATTTGGCAGATGATAAAAACAGCCCACCCCAGAGCACTCTGGACCGTCAGAGTTTCACCTCTTTGACGATGCCCTTTGTGCTGAAACACATCCCTGACCAGCTCCAAGTGAATAACCAGCTTTTCAGCTCGCAAATGGAATTCCCCATTTTGCCAACGTAATGAGGAGCCCAAACTTTTCCAGAGAGCAAAAGCCCCTATTCCAGCTCTTGCAGCCACTCCATCTTTCCTTCCTTCCCAACACTGGTGCCAAAACCCCACCAGTGCCCAGCCAGCCCCGCCGCGCTCCAGCAATGCTGAAAGCAGAGGAGTCAGTCAACGGTGAGGTCGTGAGATCACACCAGGCACAATTAATATTGTCCCCTGCCCTGCAGGGCCCAAACAGCAGCGAGGACGCCGAGTTACAGCGCACGGAACAACGGGCACGTTCCGACCAGGAAAGGCGTCACTTTGGAGATGGCAAGTCACAGGAAGGGCAGCACATGGACACGAAGGAAGGAGATGATCCTGTCCAACAGCCAACACTGGGGCCATCACCACCACGGGCCACACTCTGAAAACCTGAGCCCTTCGTGCTGCTTCTCCTGTTAAGGAGCTCATGAGAGATAAAGAAATTAATTAAGGAGAAATGTGAGCAGTCCCTTACAGGAGTGAAGGCTGGGCAGAGGCAGAGACAGAGAGCTGGGCCATTCCAGGGAATACTATGTTTTATTTTTCAGGAAATCTTGTGGGTTTTTCCCTACTATTTCTTCACTCAGCTGCAGGAAAATGCCCTGGTTCCTTCCCATCCCGTGCCTCCCTGTCTCTCCCCATGTCCCACACAGCTGCACCACCTTTCTTAAAGCACCTGGGAGGGTTTTTTTTAAATCACCCTCCTTAACTCCTGGAGTCCCTGGGAAAGAGTTCCACCTCTTCCCATGGACTAGAACAGGCTCTCATGCAGAGTTGTGTTTGCATACGTGAATTACACTAATTGATTTTTTTTGTTTGTTTTCTTTAAAATACATAAAAAGGCTCATTTGGTTTTGGCAACTCCCTCTTTGACTCGTGCTCATTCAGTGTGCGGAGCAGGAAACCCAAAGCCAAGTGAGAGTGGCCACATGAATTACAGCAGCAGCAGAGAGAAACAACCCCGGGGTTTGATCCCAGTTTAGCAGGATGGTGTTGCTGACCAAACGTTTCCTTAGAAGTGTTTGGATTTTCCATGGATTTAAATTTACGGATCACTCGATAGTATTTATTGATGAGTAATGCATCTCCACGGCACAGCCACTGAGTCATGGAACACTGCAGTCAGCCTTAAGAAAACACTGAGAGCACTAAAATCCCCAACGTTTCATGCTACACAAACCCAATTACAATAAGGCTGGAATTTAGTGGAGAAGCCAAGTGGGCTTTCCCTCCCTCCTTCAGGTCTCCGGTGCCTCAGGAGAAGAGCTAGATACCAAAGAAATGAATCATATAGTGAATGCCAACCTCTATATGTCCAAACCCCATAATTACATGTTAATAAGAAAGCAAAGCATTGTTCCAAGTGCCAGGGCTATGAAATGAAGATTGCAACAAATGTAAGTACATCAGAAACCTAAAGAGCCTTAGCACGATGTGCCAGCTGTAATGTCAAGGCAGAGTGAAAAGAGAAAAATACAGTAAAAAAAAGTGCAGAGCCAAGAATATTAATTTCTCTGCCCGGCTGCAGCCGTGCCTGGTTTTTGCAGCCCCTCTGAGGTGTGCAGCTCTCTGTGCCACAGACAACGTGGCACTGCAGCCCTGGGCTCCCCCCTGCCCTCCAGCTCCAAGGTAAGAGTCAGAAGCCCACTGGTGTCCACACTGATCCAAGCTTGGTGCTGCTCAGCACACCAGGACACCAGCACTTTGTGCTGTGACGAGTTCTGCATTTCAAGCAAAGACCAAGATTCCTCCCTTGGCTGTCCCAAATTTAACTGAAGACATTTAATCTCTTCTCTGGCAGAGCTTCATGTAAGCAGTAAAAAACCCAAGAACACTGACTTCTCCAAGAGGTCAAACCAACTTCTTCCTCTTTGTTCCAGCTGTCTCACTCTCTAGCTCTTCTAATTTACAGGGATCCTGATGATCCTTGGAGACAACTGGGTTTGGAAATTCTCTCTGGGCTCCTGTTGGGAATGTGTTCCAAGGTGCCATGCGCACATGGCAGTGCCAGAGCTCCAGGAGGCCCAGAGAGGATCTCAGCTCCCACTGTTTTCCTGCAGCTCTGTTGGGGCCCAGATGGTGGGATGAAGATGTTCCTCTTCCTTCCCTGTCTCTGTGCTGCTGGCAGAGCAGTGTCGGGCTGATGGATCTCCAGGAGGAGCAGGGCCGGAGCTGCAGAACAGGGCTGTGTCCAGGAGAGCAGGCAGGGGAGGACAGCTCTTCTCACAGCTGGTGACCAGCTCCAGCCCACCCTCCATGCCCACATTGCAGCCTGAGGCACTCAACACATCGAGTCACAGCAGAAGGTCCTTCTCCCAACACGGACTCCAGGCCATGCCAGCTCTCCAGCTACAGGAATTCTTGTAGAGGAACAACTCCTCCAGGACCAGGACTGCTCCTGCTTCCCTGAGCTCCTGCCAGCAGTGAAAAAGGCACAGACTGGAAAGAACAAGCTGCTCCAGAGTCCTGTGACCTCTCCTGCCCTTTGGGAAGTGAGGAGCAGTCCGAGTGCCCAGCTCAGAGGGCCAAGGACCAGCCCATGCCTCCAGCACAACCCCTTCCCACCAACCAAACCTCCACCATCCTCGGGGCAAACACGTGCTGGAACAAGAGGAACCTGTTTGTTCTGCTACAGAAAACCTCACCATCTGCTCCAAGGACACGTCCAAGACCACTGTTTCCATCACACACCACCTTCCCCATTGCAGCCAAGCAGCCTCACTCATCCATCCCAAAATATTTCGGATGGTATCTGGGTCAAACTTTGATACCCGCAGGCAACACAGAACACTTCATCCTCTCCAAAGCTGATCCAGAGGCAGCAGACGGTGATTTGAGAATGCGTGGAGGTGACACAGACCCACCCAGGGTCATCAGCTGTGGAAGCCCCATGGGATCATCCACAGCTACAGAGCCACAGTGGGAAAACAAACTGTGCTATTGATTCCAGCTCATACAGTTATTAGTTAAGAGTTGTTATTTTAAAAGCACACACTGAGAAGCTTTCCCTTCTCCAGCTGCTTATTTTGTTTCATTCGAACAAAACCCATGGACATTAATTTTAGCTGTAGTTAATTGAATAATTTCTCCGGGGAATAGTTCAGGGACAGTTTTCAGGCAGTCAGTTTCCAAGAGCCATTACTAATTGGCATGTACCCCAGGGTCACTGTGCCAACCCAAATAGGACGTTTGAATGTTACTGGAACTGCTCTCAGCCCAGATGTGTTGAGAACTTGCAGTGATACAAGGCAGGCAATAACTATATTCACATGATATGGCATTTTGAGTTTCCTCTCCCAATTATCTGGAAGAAGATAACAGTGCCCTTCACTGGAAGTATTTGAGTGTAGAGTCATTTGTTCCTCCCCTTTACTCCCAGCAAGTGACCATTCCTTTTATGAACCAGCACAGTAACTTGTTATCAAACACATATTAATATAAAAAAATACTCTTGTGGGAATTACAAACTGTTGCCTCCAGTTTACAGCACATGAAGTCCCCAGTGACACACTCCCAGCACATTGTTCTCAGCGGCACATCAAGCTCACAGGCTCCTTGTAATTCTAATTAATACTTATTTTCATTCAAATCCCAAATTCTAGTCCTCTAGCAATGAAACAGATTTTTAGGAAAAACCTCTGAGTTACAGGGCCAGTGTCATCAAACTATTTTGCCACAGATTCGACTCTGAGAGAAAGCAAGAAAATCCTGCTAATAGATAAAATAACCATAAAATCTGCATGTCTAGGAAAACCTGGAGCACTGAGAGCCTGGAAACCTACTTATGGGCTATAACAAATGGGTATAACAAATCCCTGCCAATCAAAACACTTTTCCTGCTACAATATGTTTGTTCTCTGCAAACTTACAACAGAAAATGAAAGGACAGAAGCTATTTCAGACTCCACATTTGTTTGTTTTCCCTTTATCCAAAATCTGAGCAGGATTTTTAAAACACTGCCTTCAGAAATTCTTGGTAACATTCAGCCCTGCTTTCTTTTGGTACTTCTCATTTTCTTCCCAGGTCTGTAGCTCATTGCAATCCTTTCCCATACGTATCAATAGCTTTCACTACAAATACACATCAGTCGCCATAATTCACCAGGGTAGAAGGTTTAGTAACTCCCCATAAAACACTATTTGGCTACTAAACACCCTAAGCTGAGGTTTGCAGACCATTTCACAAACTACAAAACATAAAACAACCCACAAAAATACCAAAGCCAAAATACCTAAAACCAAAACAACCAACATCAAAACAAAAACACAAAAAGAGACACTAAAAGAAAACACTAAGTTGTGATTCATGCAGCTGTTGCCACTTTAAGATCCACTTGGCAATTACTCCTTCTACACTTCATAAACTGTGGACCCATCCCAGTAACGTAACATAATCCTTGTGGGTACCAACGAACCAGGCCTCAGTCCACTGAGAAAATAAATTAATAAATGAAATAGTGAGAGCATCTCATCCACTTGGGTCACAGCCACCTTGACGCAGACCTACATCTTCCATTCTCATCCATTTTTGCAAGCTTGAAAGTAACCCCAGTTGATGCATCCATGGGAGGACTCCCTGAAAAGTCTGCGCGTTGCCTGCTCGGGGTTTACTCACAAGAGGTGCTTCCATAAATCCCCCTCGGTGGGGGACACTGATGGATCACCCGCTCCTGCCTCCTGGACAAAGGGCCCCTCACTGGGGAGTCCTGGCAGAAGTTTCCCAAGCACCTCTGAAAGGGATAAACCTCATTTCTCAAGACCTGCCTCCGAGACAGCCCCAGCTCCAAGGCGGTTTCAAGTGATGGTTATAAATGACTTCATGTCATTTTGTCCCCAGGAGAAAAATCACCAGATTGTTCGGCTTGGCTGGGAGAAAGGCCGGGCAGGATCGCCCTGCTCCGTGGCCAATGCCTTCAAAGAAAGGAATACTGACAGTCCTGAGATGTCCAGCAGGCTGTGCAAGACGTATAAACTCATTCCTACTCCAGTTAAGAGAAAACTCCATCCAAAAGGCAGGACCGACCCATCCCTGAAGCGTTAACTGCAATGTCGTTTCCAACCCACGAGAACGTCCCACATTTTTCACATTAAAAAGCTTAAAAGTCAGTGAAATATTTCATTGCTGCCACGGTCCCTAAAATTGAGAATTATTCAACAACTGGAGATTAAGTGCTCTTGGTTTCAACGCAGATTAAGGAAGGCTGGAAAAAATGACCAGCAGTGTTGCTGCACAGCTGGAGACCAAGATTGGACTGCTGGAGCTCAAGGAGTAAAAAGGGAATAGAGCTCAGCGTGCCGATGCAACGCTGACTCCAGGGATACAGGTCAAAGGGGTGCTTCCCTTCCCTTCCCTTCCCTTCCCTTCCCTTCCCTTCCCTTC
>VWZG01002151.1:184962-214015 GCA_013396735.1 Grallaria varia
CCTTCCCTTCCCAAACCTTCACCTTCCCAAACCTTCCCTTCCCAAACCTTCCCTTCCCAAACCTTCCCAAACCTTCCCTTCCCAAACCTTCCCTTCCCAAACCTTCCCTTCCCAAACCTTCCCTTCCCAGACCTTCCCTTCCCTAACCTTCCCAAACCTTCCCAAACCTTCCCTTCCCAAACCTTCCCTCTTCCTTCATTTTGGAACAGGCAGGTTCCTCTCTGGTGATACCGACACGTGGACCTGCCACACATCCGGGGGTTCTCCGGGTGACTGACACAGCGCAGAGCTCATCAGCCACCATCACCCTCACCCTTCGAAGGAAGAGGGGGTTTGTTGCTTCTTTATATTTTAAAATGAAAACACCCTTGAGATCTGAAGAGCATCTTCACCCAGACAGACCAACCTGAGCTACACATTGTCCCTGAAGGAGCAGCTCAAACACCATGAGCTCTCCTTCTGCAGAACCTCAACATCAGACAGCGGCAGATGCAAAATCTAGTTTAAAAAAAATCCCACTGCTCAAGTCCTGCTTCCTATTCATGGAAGGCTGCCATGAGCCTCAGAATTCACCCAACATTTTGAACATTAGGAGTCCACAAAACCTTTTGAATGATTTTCATGTACAGCCCCAAGGAAGATGCCACCCTGTAGCCCACATCCACATGACAACCATTGGGGAACACAGCAGAAGAGGTCACAAGGCCAGGAGGAAAGATTTCCCTCACTAGCCCATCCCTTAAGACCCACAGGAGCTGAAAAGAACTCCAGGGTAGTTCACCAAAACCAACTGCTAAAAACTGATTTCTACCAGCCAACAGGTACTGCTGGTCTGGACATCCACTCTGTAATCCACAGCCAGACCTCCTCTAAACTAACTCAGTCTTCCCTGAGCATTAAGAGGCTTGTTTAACTCTGACCAAGATGTTTTGAGAAGAGGAAAATGCAGAACCAAGTGTCAGTGGGATGTCGAGCCTGAAGAACACAACTGCCACTTTAATAAACATTCGGGTTGGGAAAAAGCCAACAGAGCGTCAGAGTATTCACCACAAGAGCATCATGCTGTGGACAGCTGCGTGGCATTATCCTCTTGGATCCCAAAGGAGGAGGAAAGCCACTTCAGAATTGGTCTATCAATCACGGGAGGAACCAGAAAACTTGCAAGTGCTTCATGGTTACAGTATTGAAAGCAGCTGATAAAAGCTAAGGTCAACCCAGGCATCTGGGACTAATCTCCAGCTGACACACTTCATCAGGCCCTACTGGAATCAATGATAAATTGACTAAATTGGCAAGAGGAATACACCACCTAATATGTCCAGAGCTGGGCAAACAGAGGGAGTTACATGCACTGCAGTGATGCCACTCCTTGGACATCACTGGAATCACGGTGTCCCACCTGCCCAGCCACCTACCCAGGAGTCAGGCCAAAGGCAGAGAAAAACGTCTCTTGAGCTGATGGCTCAAAAATTCTCCTTTCCCAGTCTGCAGGAATGGAAAAAGTTCTGATTACTCAGAGAAGTGGTTAAAACAACAGAAGGGTGGAAGAAGAACATCCACAGATAAGACGACCTCAAGTCTACAGATCCCGGTTGGCCTTAGCTAATGATTTTCTTTCTTCCCACTTCCTTCCACCAAAAGTTGTGCCAACTTTCCACATGCCCTCCCATGGATTTTCTGCAGATGTGGCTGAACACTTACTGTTTAGTGTGGCTCTGTGCCCGTGGATTTCTGCAGAGCAAGGCAAGGCTGTTATACACAGGGAGCCCTTGTACAGCTGCTCCACTCCTCTATGATTTTCTCCTTTCCACAGCTCATTTGTTGGAGGGACCCAAAGTGATTAATTGGCACAAGCTACACAAAGCTGAGGGGCTGGTGCCACTGAACAATCCGTCTGTCAGACACTTCAGAAGGCCCTGGCTAAATATTGGTTTGATCTCCATGCACGAGCTCTGAATTCCAGGGTGACGAACTCCAGCGCAGGAAGGAAACCTTAAGCCTCCACTTTAACAAGCTGCACAAATACAGGGGGTTATCAAAGTGCAGAGATTATGGGGCTTTATTGTGCTTCGCCTGCAACTGTTTGCAGAGCAGTTGGATCGCTCACAATGTATGGGAACAAGGCAGCACAGTACCTGTGCAGCGGCCAGAGGCCACGCATCAAACCTTTTCTTTAGCCAAAAGACATTGTTTCCAAAAAGAAATAATAAATAAAAAAAAGGTGAACATATACAGGGCAAAAAATTACCTCCTGGCAGTGTGTGTGCATTCTCAAAGCTGTTATTTCTAATTACTCAGCTTATGACATTCCACTTTAAAAGGCACTTTTAGCCCAGGGTTTTTACTTTTTTCCCTAATTTTTAACTAGGAAAAACAAAAGCCATTGCTGTCCCTTGTCAAACCTGTTTTTTAGCATACTGGTACTCATGTGCTGTTCCACAGCCTGGTATAGAGGCAGAGACCTTTCTGACCAGAGCAAATATAAGCTGAACACACAGAACTTCTGCTTGCAGAGTTGCTGTTCTGCAAAGGCTTCCTGAACCTCATCTGAAGAGTACACCAATGGCATTATAAGTCCCAAAGAAAGAGCCACAAGCATTTTACTTCGCTATTACAGCTTTAATAAATCCCAACAAATCCTGTTATATTTCCCAAGGCAACTAGAGAATGACCTGCCCTGTAAGATCTGCCCTTTTTATCTTTGAGGCTCTGCGCTCAATTTTAAGACATCTGGTAGTGCAGTCTCCTCATGTTTGCTCTTCCCACACTGGCTGGGAGAAAGTTATGGATGTTCTCATGATTTCTTTGAAAGGACAATGAACTCTTGCTGCATCGTTTCCAGCCCAAATAATTCTGAAACCCAAATGGATATTAACTGATAGATGCATTGTACAAATCTCCACGAGCACAGAGGATCAGATTCAATGGATTGGCTGAGGCCAACATGTTTCTCTCTTAAATATAAATGTTTTGCACATTAAACGCCACCATTACACCCTTTTGCAGTTCAGTCATGACCCTGTGCCCTAATCAGACCCTTTATCCTGCAAGGAGGATGATGGTGAACAGACCTGCACCACCTGGGCCTTTCTCCATGCACCTGAAAACAAGGATAATTTTATTACCAGGAAAATTAGGGTAGGTCATTTTGTCAAATCAGAAAACATGAGCTATTTTAACTCTGAATATCAGGGAAACTCAGTCATTTCCACGTGAGCACCCACAGCTGTCCCCACATCACTACACACAGTGTAGCAGGAGCAACACCCAGACACTATTCAACCTGCACTGACTGCATGAAGATGCATAATTTGATTATTTTCATTTTTAAGAAACTTAGGAAACACTGGTACAGGCAGTGGCAGGTGTCCCAAAAGCCAAGTGGGACCCACAGCCTGGCCCACGATGACACACTTTCAAGTCTCTGGGTTTTGAAGTTTCCCATCCCCAGCAATATTTCAAGACTTCAGATGTTGAGTTTGGGGCCTCAATCCTAAATTATTTTTTTTCAAAACCTCTTAAAACACATTTAATCCTTTGTTTTCTTTCAGAGGAGAAAGGTTTCACATCTGGACTGTCAACCTGCATTCCAAAGCATTAGCCTGGCAAACTAAAGCAGCTGAGCTGTAAATCTCCAAGAAGAGAACTTGTCATGGAAATTGAAACTCAGCATTAACTACGAGCCCAGTTTGGCAAGAAAGTCAACATAAAAAAAAGCCAAAACAATGCAGGGAGCCCCGAGACAACTTTGAAAAGGAATCCTGCTGTCTGAGAGAGGAACCTGACCTCACCTACCCAGCCCAGCCTCAGAGCAGCATCTCTTACTTGGCTTTAACCTCAAACACTCACCTGAGAGCCCAGTGGGAGCAACCACCAGTTGCACGGTTGAATTTCACCCCATTTTCTACAACCAACACCCCAATTCCACGAGCAGAGCACAGTTTTCAAATATGCCTTGTGAGAGGTGTCCCTGTGAGCTCCCTGAGAGCCAAGCTCCTCATCCCCTTGGGCTCCCACTTCCAAAGGCTCTCTGCTGGCCCTGAGCACCAGGACACAAGCAAGGAGATAGAAAGCAACAAGTTCTAAACTCCAAAGATTTAAAATCCTCCACTTGGATTTCAGTGGAAATCCAAACGTCACCAACGCAGATGCAAAACTGAAGCAGCAGCAAAAAGGTGTGGAACGGCAAAGTTAATAAAAATAGGAAAATCGTAATTGCCTCAGGATAAGGCATGTTACTGAAGTGTCTAGCTAAGGTAAAAAAAAAGGTGTTAATGTAATATTTTTGGATCATTGCAGCATTTATTTGTTCAGATTTTTAGATTTATAAGTTAGATGCTAAAAAAAAAAACTATTTTTCTACTAATTTTTTTCCTTTAGGGGGAAAGCAATTTTGCAAAAAGGCAATTTCAGGCTTAACTCAGCTCTGGAGAAGGCTGGGAGAAGGGACTGGTGATGCACAGAAGGGATCTGAGCAACAACAGCCCGGCTGGTTCCCTCCTCTGTCAGCACTTGCTTCACACAACACCCGACAGGCAAACTCAATTACTTCTCATATTTATACTGAAGTACTTTATTAAATCTCTCTTCCTACAAACATTCAATGCAGAGTTTTGTGTGTTGGGCCCTATGGATTACTTGATTCTTTCAACTCTGGTTCCCTGACTGTGTCTCCACTGATCAAATCCCACCAAACATGAGTCCATCTCTGCACCTCCAGTGTCCGACACCACGGCCAAGTCTTCTTTTGCCAAAAACTGCACAAACTCTCTCCATGACCAACCCAATCCAGTTCTTCTGTTGAATGCACAGTGTTACCACAACCCTCTGCTGCTGCTTGAAGGCTGCCAAAAACTCCCCTTCCCCTCTACCAGCTGTATCTGTAACACAGCCAGCCTGCTAACGTGTACAGTTACTACAACCACATCGGGACTTTCCTGTCTGCTTCCTAAAAGAACAAGAAAACACTCCAAAGTCTGGCTCCAAACTATGACAAGCACCATGACACAAGCACTGTGACACCTGAAGGAAAAACACTGTGCAGGAGCATGTTGTTATCTGCCCACGCCCCTGCCACCAGCATCCTGGGCCACCAGAACATCTTCCTCAGCTATCTCTGTGCTGTCCCCTAGCAGCCTCTGCCCCTCTGCTCCCCACCTCCTGCACACCAACTCAACAAGCTCCAGGATAAACCTACACGTGTATCCATGTCCAACTGTTCCCCAGGGCATCAGAAACGAGAGGTCAGGGGGAAGAGACAACACACCACACCTGATTCTTGCCTTCCCCGAGGTGATCCTGTGTGCAGCCTTTCCCTGGGAGGTGTGGGAGGATTACCTGGAGTCCTCTCTCTGCAGACCTTTCAACAAAGGCCACTATTATAAGATTAAAACCCAGTTGAAGTAATTGTGTATGAAAATTCCTTTTACTGGGGTTGTGGATCGAGTCTTATCAGGTTTCATGGCTCAGAGAGCACACTCTGGCAGCCAGGCGTGTTTGTTAATAGCTATTCCAGCTGTGGGCAGCTGCTCCTGCTCACCTGCTTTTTGTCACACTGGAACAGGACACACCACCGTGTTCTATGACAGATATTTCATTGCACATTTCTCCTTTATTGCTTAATACCAAGTGCTGAGCATAACAAAACTGGTTAACACAACATCTCTGCCATGCAGCATGCACAGATATCCATCCACTGCTCAAGACACCAGAGAACAGGAGCTCGTTCTTGGGACAAGCTCATTTCAAGGTCTCAAGATGGCAAAAAAGCTCAAAATGCCACTAGAAGAGCATCTGCTCTAGCCAACAGTCCAGGAACAGCTACTCAAAGGTTCAAGTCAACACCTGAGGCAGAGCAAAAAGCATCACAATGGGCAAGGGACAATAAACAGCAGAAAAAACACGACCAAACAGTGCAAAGCCCCCATGGGGTTATGTTCCCATATCTGTTTCAGAGCACTGCACTACTGCAACCAAGGGTCAGGGCAGTTTTGGGGAAGCCCTCAGGGTCAGGAGGGTGAGCTATGGGCAGGCTGGGACATCCACACCAGCAGTGACCACCTGTGTGGTGGCACCCAGTGCCCAGCTGCACAACTTGCCACTGCCAAGGCTTAACACTCACTGTACAATGGAGAAGCCACTAGGTACCACCTGGCAGGGACATACACCATGCCATGAGACAGGGCAAAGGGACAGGAAACAGCCATGGAAACATGGAGAAACACAGAGGAGAGGGGTTGAGGAGAGGGACACGCTGGCTCGAAGAAAAGGGATGGCCTGGCAAGGTCCTTTCCCTGACCTCAAACTCGACGCCCAGATTGGATCAGACATTCTGATTTTCTACCTCAAGCTGTGATCACTAAGCATCAGTTCCTTCTCAAGGAGGCTCAAACAGAGCACTGAAAACCCAGCTGCCAAAGCCTGTCTTCCTGTCAAAGCCTGTCTTCTCCTTCTCCGACCAGCATGTGAACACAGAGCCAGCCTGAAACACGTTTCTTATGGGTAATACCCAGTGGATTCTGAAATAGCTGAACGAAGCCTCCAGCTCTCCAGCTTCCTCTTCTTCTCTGACTGATGCCTGTTTTCCAAACTCTAAATATCCTGGACATGTCACTTAGAAGGGAAGACACACAGAAAATGTGCTGTCTCCTGAACTGCTCTGCAACACAAAACACCTAAGAGAGCACAGACCAGTCCAGGCAGAAGATGCTGATTTTCCCAGGGTACTTCAGCAGCCTCCAAGAGACTTCTTTGAGAATAACCTCACAGAAGCATTTATAAGGGAATTTATCCTATTTCTTCTCTTGTCCACAGAGCATTTATAAGAAGTCCAGTCTGGTTTCTCAGGTGTCACTGTCACAGTCATGTGTGGGGTTCAGCTACTTTAAATGCCTTTTACAGCTGGTTGTTCTCACTTCCAGCAAGTTCCTACCCCTCTACTGAAGCTGAAATTTTAAGATGCTGGGAGAAACAGCACGTACAAGCTCATCTAACCCAGAGGAATTCTGTGCTGCACATCCTTGAAGGAGAGAACAGCAACACAAGGCCAGGGAACAGTCCCAGAGCTCATTCTGCAGACAGTCCTACAGGCAAAGCAAACTGTCTGGTTCCAGCTTAGTACAGGGCCAGGGCAAAATTCCCAGTAAGGGCTCAAATCACCACCAGCATCACATCAGAAGGGTCGTTATCACTGACAGAGGCTGTGCACCATCACCCCAGATCAGGCATCCCGGTCCCGGAGCATCCCGATCCTGCACGGAGCTGCAGCCCCCCCAAGCAGTGCGAGTTGGGCAGGGCTTGGAGCAACCTGGGATAGTGGAAGGTGTCCCTGTCCATGGCTGGAGCTGGAATGAGATGAGCTTTAAGGTCCCTTCCAAACCACTCTGTGATTCCATGAAACTGGATGCACCAGCTCTCCAAGCTCACTCACACAAGCTCGGGCACCTCCATCCAGCCCCAAATAACCAGATTTATGCCCTCAGAGGTCTTTGAAGCTTTATTATTATAACTTTAGGGCTACAGGTGTTTAAATAATTAGAAAAATATCATACAGGCTCTAAGCATCTTTCTTGCCTCAAGTCTCCCTCATTCTCTTGCCCAAGGGAGTTTGATGTTGCACCTGAGGATGCCAAGAGTGGATCAAAGCCTGGACGAGGCGGCTCAGCACAGCATCCATCTCTCAGGAATCTCCTCCTGACCGCACTGATAGCACTCCTTGTGCCATCCTGTCATAATTGTGGGCCAAATGGAACCCCCCACCACAACGAGCTCGTTTTCCGCTGTGTGTTGGCTGAGGTAATGGCTCCAAGCTTTCACAGGGCAGAGCACACTGGGTATAATACAGGCTTTTGAAGTCCAGCAAGAAAAAAAAATAAAAATAAAGAGGGTTTTGTTGGGTTTGTGTGGGGTTTTTCCCCCCTTTCTTTCTTTTTTTTTTTTTTTTGAACGATGTGATACAAACCAGCTTGATACACAAATTAGAGGTGATCTCATCAGTCCATTAGCCTGACTAAAGCAAGACCATCACTTGCGAGGGGATGTGCTGGCGAGATACCACTGATTGGGCTGTGAGTGGCATTACTGTGGGGTACAAATGCAGCCTTCATTACACAGGCAAGGCATGGCTCCCAGCTTTCAATCCACCCCTGCAAACAGTTGGGCTGTATTGAAAAGTGGGATTTTGGAGCAGCGTCCCACACTCACCGCTCCTGTATTTAGGCAGAGACTGTGGCCGGTCTTGCCACCTCTCTGGATAGAAGGAAATGACCTACAGACATCACATGCATCGCTGATTCCCACCAAACAGATGCCTTGCACAGAGTGTCAGCCCCTGAAAGCAAGGGAGGAAAGGCACTTGAAAATTCCCTAAGAATAGTCAACTGTGGTTTAGAGGCTTTCGCCTTTCATTCCTCATAAACTAGACCTCCATCACATCTTTCCACCGAGTTCCTTTTGATTTCTTTGTTGTCGAGCTAACAATGCTTGAAAGCGAAGAAAGTCTCGTTTCTGAGATGTTTCTGTTTTCAATCGAGCATCAGAGCTATTTATTTTCCTAGCAGTGATGGCATTAAACAATTTGTCTTTGAAAACTCTATAAGCCTTCACCCTGACATCCCCCCATCTGCTTTTCAGATTAAGGTACTTTGATTTTTACCAGCTAAAGGTTTATGAACTGCTGTATAAACCCAATTACTCGCACAGTAAATTATGTAAAGCTTACATGTTATTTTTTAAATTTTCCCCCATGGAGTACTCTGGAGATTCAGAACAGGAAAGGCTCACTAGGGCATTTTGAATTAAAAATGCATAACAGGGAAAATCATGGAGCTTCTAGAAAGTTGAAATAAAAAAAAAATACAAAAACTTCAACCTCATTAAGTGAGGATGAGAGATACCCCAAGAGAGGCTTTTCAGGGGAGGCCTATTGAAAAAAAAAGCTCCATTTCAGTGGGAGGGAGTTCTTTAAAAACAGATTAGGTTTCATCTGAGGTGGTATTTATTCCTCAGCTGGTCTCAGCCTCACTTCCTGATTGAAAACAGGGATAGGAGAGTTCTTGGTGTGCTCACTTTGGATGCCATCAGCAGAAAACACCCGGTGGACAGCGCTTCATTTAAGGGAGAGCTGCCCTTTGTGCTCAGTGTGTGTTTTAGCTGTGCCCAAAAGGGATGGAGCATCCCAGGAGCACCCAGGGCAGGCTGAGTGCTGGGTAGGATAACATAGGGAGCCATGTGGAGCACAGAACAAGAACTGAGCCCACTGCTGCTCCTCCAAACCAGCACTGAGGCAGGAGGAAAACCACGAGTCCCTGGCAATAATCACAACCCAGAGCTGGCAGGAGCTGAGTCATGTTCTGGCACCAGCTTTGGGACAACTTGCATTGACCACAGAAAGGGGCAGGGCAGGCGTCAACTCTGCAGCCCAAATCCTCCCCTCTCTAGGGCAACTCTTCTCCCCCGGGCACAGAAATGGGCTGAAAACCTCACTGCTTTCCTGGGATACTGCAGGGAAGGGCTTTGCTTGGCCAGGCTGTGACACTGTTATTACACTGTTATTTGGAGAACACCAGCAACCACCTTTATCTTCTGTACATCAAAAGCTGAGGAAACGGGCAATTACTCTGTTCTTAGTTTTAGGACAGTGAGTAACTGTTCCCACAAATTAATATCTGTCACATGCAAGCTGTGAAAGAAAACAGAGCCCTAGGCAAGCTAACCACAGAGGGCAGCAGCTTCCATGGGGTGTCCCACCAGGATGTCCCCAGGCAGGGCACACAAAGGGGAGGCAGGGCAACACCCCACTTTAAAGAGCCAGCATTCACAGTGATTTGTTCTGCACAGTTCCCTTCCTGGGATGTTTTGTCACTTCTGCATTCAAGCACAAAAAAAAAAAAAAAAAAAGTGTGTTAAAACAGCAGCACAGCAACACTGAGCGATTCACTCGGATGTCTGGTCTGCGTGTGCCTGTGGTGCCAAAGCCTGACTTACGTGAGCAGAAGCCTCAATTCCCAGGGACCCTCCCTCCTGGCACTGGTACAGCACTGCTGAGCAGCAGCCAGGTGAAATGATATGGTCATTTTACATTCATTATCACAGAATCACAGAATGGTTTGGCTTGGAAGGGACCTTAAAGATCATCTTACAACCTTCTGCCATGGGCAGGGACACCTTCCACCAGCACAGGTTGCTCCAAGCCCCGTCCAACCTGGCCTTGGACACTTCCAGGGCTGGGGCAGCCACAGCTTCTCTGCCCAACCTGTGCCAGGGCCTCACCAGCCTCACAGGGAAGAATTTCTTCCCAATAGCCCATCTAACCCTGCCCTCTGTCAGTGGGAAGCCATTCCCCCATGTCCTGTCACTCCAGGCCCATTTAAAGTCTCTCTCCATCTTTCTTGTAGCTCCTTTATGCATTGGAAGGCCACAATTAGGTCACCCTGAAGCTTCTCTTCTCCAGGCTGAACAATTAATTAGGGAAGAGCCCCCAGCAGTGCTGACTCCCACAGGCATAACACAGGCCATCAAACTGATGCTTTCCTTCAGGGCCGGTGACTTCCCTGCAGCTTAGCAGGGCTGGCTCCCAAGGGTCAGAGTTAAGAGGAATGCCAGGGAAAGCACCAACTCTGACAGCACAGGGACCAGAGCCCCAGCCACAGGATGATAAATAGGTCCTCAAGAGCTCCCTGTCAGACACCGGACTGGGCTGTCAGAGCAGCAGTGACAGATTCCAACTGGGGGTGGTTATCCATCGACTGGCCCCCGGATGAGGAACACCAAGGTGCTGAGTTCAACAGCTGCAGCTCATCCAGGGAAATGCCAGGGAAAGGCAGCACTGCCTGGCCGGCTGCCCCCAGGGGATGAGGACCTCTGCCCCCAAAGACACATCCCTCGTGCCCCTCTGCAAGGCATTCCTGAAGCTGTCGGTTTGGTAACGCACAGCACAGGGACCCAGGTGTGAGAGAGCGGGCAGAGGGAAGATACAGCTCAGAGGCAGGTCTGAGAGCAGTGGGAGACAGGGAGGAGCTGCAGGCACCAGGGATGGTGCTCAGTGGCACTGGGATGGTTCCAAAGGCAGTCAGTTTCCACCCCTCCAAAGCTTCACATGAAAAAGGTTCAGGGTAAGAGCTACACGCTTTGTGAAGCCACCTACCAAAACCATGACATGCTGCACAGCACCCTCCTCTTCCAGTGCTAAAAATGAAGGAGAGCAGTTTAAAAGACCTTGAGAGCACACAAAACTCAGGAGAGCTCACACAGAGGGTGCTATACTCGGGCTGACTGCCCTGCCACCAGCCACGGCTTCCCCCCAGTCTGGGTCCCCATTTCCTCCAGATGCACCAAACCCTGGCTCAGCTCTGGCAAGGCCAACATCCACCACCCAACCTGCATCCTGGGCTTCACCTGAGCGAAACCGAGCCCATCACTTCAAACTGACACATCTTTTCTCCTCTCTCCACAAGCCTTTTTATTTTTGAAAAAATGGAGTATTTTGGTACACCTGATACACTTCTCCTTCAACTCACCTTTACCTGCTATAGATCCCTTTGATTCAGACCTCTCAGCACTAGCAGGAGTCAGACCCCATGAACTTAGGACACTAACAGAATTTAGCCCTTGTCCAGACTAGGAAAGGAGTTGATGGTACTTTAACCTCTGACCCCAGCATAGATGCACTCACTATTAGATCAGTTTTCCTGCCTGGATTACCTTCTGACTCCAAGTCTTAGGACACTGATGCTGGTCTGTAACAACAGGTCACGTACTTTAGGACTGCTGCATCCGTGTCAGCTTTCCAAACTTGTGCAGAACACTGTGCATGCTTATCACACTCTTACCACAGACCCTGATGTAATGTGTTCCCAGAGCACTCCCAGCCCTCCTGCCAGGGCCCCACAGAGAGCCCCTGCTCCGCCTGTGCTTGTGCCATTGAGGCTCCATTAATCTTGTACTTGCAGCAATACGAAGTTCACAAGAGATCATATCACGAGGCTCTTCCCCAGCTATGATTCCCACTGAGTCCTTGACACTCGGAGCAAAGAGCAGCCAGGCTGTGCAGAGCAGGGCATTGTGCCAGCTGGGCACTCCCCAGGCTGGGCAGAGCCATCCCTTGCCCTCTTGCACCCTGATACTGATTTACCCTCAACCACTTCAGAGCTTTCTTTTTGCTCCAGGGTCTGCTGTGAGAGCTTCCCCCTTTTTTAAGGGTCCTCCTAACACAGTGCACACTCCTCTCGTCTATTAAGATTCCTCTCTCTTACACTTTAGTTTGCTACTGGAAAAAATTAAACTAAGTACTCCAAAGTACATTTTGCAACGCAGAATTTATATTAATCAAGCATCTCTATTACACAAGCATCACGCTCTTGATGCCAAGTACGTCTCTCTCATTTCCAGCATCTGCAATGATCTCCCAAGCCAGCCTCCTCTCAAATCCCAATTCGTTCTGGGAGGTCCTGCCCATGCCTCCCTTTTGTCTGCTCTGCTCACAGGGGTGTTTGAGGAAGTTTTAACAAATCACTGCCATGGCAGTGTCAAGCTGTCAACATGACCACAAGGCCACTCTGGTTATGAAAGGGCTGCACTGTACGACAGGCTGTGCTGCACCGCCCAGCTCTGCACAGCCCAGGAGCTTGTTAGGAGCCCTAAAACCAGCAATTCCTGGTTGTAAAGCCATGGATCAGCAGTGAGGATTCCAAAAACAGACTATAAGGAAGAAAAAACACACCAAAGTTTTCTGAAAAGGAAAATTCAAAGCTTCTGAGCTTTCTTGAGCTGAGCAAACCACAGAGAGATTTGAAAAGTGGAATATATCTGACAGTTTGGTTTAGCCACTTAATCATCTTAACAAAACATTTAAATAAACCTCGTTTTACCTGGGAAGGGTTTGAACCCATAGAGAACCCATCGGCTGCTGTGGGCTAAGGGGGCCTTACAAACAAGCCAGCTCTGCTGGGACACTGCTCAGAGAGACAGGAGCAGCAGGACCCCAGCTCTGCCACAGGCCAGGCAGGGACACGGAGCAGGGACATGGAGCAGGGACACGGAGCAGGGACACAGAGCAGGGACACGGAGCAGGGACACGGAGCAGGGACATGGAGCAGGGACACGGAGCAGGGACACAGAGCAGAGACATGGAGCAGGGACATGGAGCAGGGATATGGAGCAGGGACACGGAGCAGGGATATGGAGCAGGGACATGGAGCAGGGACACAGAGCAGGGACACGGAGCAGGGATATGGAGCGGGGACATGGAGCAGGGACACGGAACAGGGATATGGAGCAGGGACACGGAGCAGGGACATGGAGCAGGGACACAGGCCAGGCAGAGACATGGAGCAGGGACATGGAGCAGGGATATGGAGGGGGGACACGGAGCAGGGACATGGAGCAGGGACACAGAGCAGGGACACGGAGCAGGGACACGGAGCAGGGACACGGAGCAGGGATATGGAGTGGGGACATGGAGCAGGGGCACATGGAGCAGGGGCACGGAGCAGGGACACGGAGCAGGGACATGGAACAGGGATATGGAGCGGGGACACGGAGCAGACACACTGCTCCCGGCACAACACCAACCCACTAGGACACAAATATCTGAAAAAATTAAAATATTAAGACAAAAGCAAGAGGAAGCAGGAAATAAAAGTATTAGAGGTGGCAAATTAAGAGAGGAGTCTCCCTCTCTCTTTATTTTCCAGTTTTTCTGGAAAAGAATAGAAAATTCATTGCCTTATACAAGATGTTTTAATTCACATTTTCCTTCTGACATCTCCTTCACAGGCCCACCAAAACAACCCTGGGGAAAAGGTCAGACACTGTGCAGCAGCTATACATTAAGCAACAAGGAAAAACAAGGAACATCCCACGCTGAGGACACACTAATGGCTCTTTGGAGTCAACACTTACCTAATTCACTTTTTAAGACTTTCAGTTGCAAATTTTTTATTCAGCTTTCACAGCACAAATAGCCACAAGAAAGCTACCCAAAGCCCCAACTCGCCAAGTCAGGATTATTTGATATGAAGGTCACTTCCTCCAGCCCCAGGCAAACTGCTTCAAACCCTCCAACAGACAGAAGGAAAAAGGACAAGGAATACTTGTATCGATTTTAGGATATGAGACACAGGTCAAATGGTGAGTGCACAAAAATAATCCCTGCTTCCAGAGGAACAGAAAAGCACTAAATACTCAGAAATGCCCCGTGCTGATATCTGTGGGGTGCAACAGTTAATTCATTAAGACAGATTAATGTACCCACCAAACCTACAGTGTTAAGGCAATTCTGACCTCTCCAGATTGGCTGCCAATGTGATATAGGTCCAAAAGAAATTACCCTTTTCTGCTGCCACAGAACAATAAATCGGCTTCCTTGAATACAGTGGTTAAAGAATCCAAGTTCCTGACCTTGAATGTTTCCCTAGTAGGATGCTGTGCTGTAGGGAACAATCAGGATGACATTTGCTGAAACGTGTGGGATTTATGGTATAATAGGTTGCACATATGTGCCAAAAAAGAAAAAAAACAAACTCTTAAATCCAAGCAAATCAAGATTAATTAGCTATTAAAATAGCTAAGAGAACACAGTGCAGTACAGGTGGTACGACAAACCAGCTCACTTTCCATGCACAGTGACTGAAGCTGTGCTTGAGGTCGCACTGTGCGTGTATCTGCGATCGCACTCTCACTGGGAAAAGCAAAAATTGCTGCTCCTTTGTAAACTCCTGCTCTCTGGAATTCTCCAGGTTTGCACTTTCATAAACAAATGTTACGCAGTCCTTTTATAGGAAGTCCCACCAAGTCCAGAGGAAAAACCCTGTTTTGTCTGGCTTTGATCATCAAGACAGACTTAAAACTAACTCCGGTTTTTATAACGACCCTCATACGAAGGGAGAGGCCACAGCACTCACATTCACCTCCCCACCCTAACATGTAGATTCACCTTCATTTTCCCCCCTTCATCCAGTCCAGTGACTTTTTGGTTCACTAATTGCAATTACAGGTGTTCCAAAACCAACAACCTGACAGATGCCTCATACCTTAAATGCCATCACTGCATTGCTTTGCTGGGGACCGCCTGTCCAGCAGCACCGAGCACCACAGAGCAAACATTCCTCTGAAATCACAGCAGCCTCCCTTCTTTTCCCCTTCCTACTGCCCCAGGAATGCGAACAAGTTGTTAATACCCTGCAATCTGCTCGGTTTCCCTCTTAATCCTCGTTTTAAGCAAGGCTCTCCTCGCAGGAGATCGTATCAATATGTCCCCAGCAGCCGAACAATGCGGGAAAGAGCCAATGTTATTGTGAGCCTGAGGTGGAACGACTCAGTTCCCAGCAGGAGCTCAGTTTGTACAAGGAACCAGCCAGTTCTTCCCTAGCAGGGGGAACCACTTCAAATGAGGCACAACTAACTCCCTGCCACAACAACCATCTGTGCTGGGCTGTGGTCAGCCTGGAGAGCTGGCACAGAGCTGTCCTTGCCCTCTGCAGGGCACACACATCCCCTCTCCTCCTGCCCAGGGCTTCAGTCAAGACACCTCTATGCAGCTCTTCACATCCACAGGCACCTCTGCCCTCGTTACAGGGGCAGGGACCAGTTTGCCACTGTGTGGGTGTAACCAAAACTGTGCATTCTACACCCTCTGTGCCATTTCTGATGGACTGTCAATAATGGATCGTGGGCAGCAGCTGCCCAGGGCACAGCTGGCACCTCAGGATACAGGCTGGGTGTTAAAGAACCCTGCGGGACAGGGGAGTGTTTCTGTCTTCACACCAAGGACTCAGGTGTGGTAACTCCCCTCTGGGGAGGCATCAGCACCTTCACCACCAGCCTGAGGGGTCATGTCTGCTCATGGGCCATCAAAGGTTCCAAAAACATCCTGGGACTCACAGAGTAAATCACTCATTGAGAAACTCCCTGCCCTGGGGGAGGTACTGGGTGCTCCCACCAGAACCTGAGCGTATCTAATCTTGGGGTTTGGGGACTTCTGGTACCACTTGTGGGATCCAGAACCTCAATAGGACTGTGACTGCCACTCTGACCAGACTGTGACATCATCCTCACCAACAGGCTTTCCTTTCCTTTTCCTCTGCACTCAGGGGACCCACGTGGTGCTCAGCACTGGGGCTGACAAACACCATTCTGTTCGTGCCCCAGGGTGCTGGGTTATACCTCTGTTCTATGTGGGTTAAAACCAATTTTTTCTTTGTATCATTGTATTTGTTATAACTTTTTTAGAAAATTGTAACTCTGACTTGTAATCTCTCGAGTTGGGCTCATTTCTCCTGCCAGTTTACCTTTAAACCAGCAGGACCTCTCCGCTCCGACTGGGAAAACACCGCGTGGGAATTGATGTCTTGCAGTCGTGGTCTTCATCCACGTTAACCCACAGGCTGGAAATCTGAACCACATCCCCCCTTCCAGGTACCTTCACTCCAAGATCCTTATCCTGCAGCATGGTAAACTACTCCTGGAGTTTATTTTCACATCATTTTCAGAAGCTCTCAGTTCTTCCCCAACCACACAATTAAATTCACATTTCCAGCACTGACAATGGGCAACTCTTCTCTGGGGCTGTACATCCCTTGGTTTGTTGTGAACAGCCCAACTGCAAGCCAAGAGAACTGAAACCAACTTACCAACACTCCACACCTACATTTGCCACGGCACCCTCTTGTTACGTCACCCCATCCTGGGAAAACCTGGGTTCTTGACAGATAAAACAATCATGGACTGAATTGACTTGTTGGAAAGGACCAGCTGATGCAAGGCCATGTGGATACCAAAACACTAAAACTTGGGCAGGGGAAAGTCCCTCCTCTCCAGGCTTTTGGAATTCTCCTTTAATACTTAATTCTTTTCACTCAGCTGTTTACAGGACACTTGAGCTTTTTTGTTAAAGACTCAACATCTTCCTCCACTTGTCTGTAGAGTGGGAAAACTCCTTTATCCACCCTTGTAGGTACCAAAGTACTACCCTGAGCAAACTACGACTGGACTTACACAGAAAAGAGCTGCTCAGCAAAAGCCTCCCATGTGAACACCCTGATCCCAGTTAAGAATATTGACAGACAAAATTAGCATGGAAAAGCTTTAAGTTCTCACCAAAACACATTCCTGGGTAGGGAAATGTGAGAGGGACACAGTCAAATCAAACACAGCTCCTGATTATTTTCAAAACACATTCTCACTGCTTTTGAGTTTCCAAAGATACAACAAAAAAAGCAACAAAGAATTCCTCCTTGCTCAGTGTGGCTGTGGCAGAGGCCGGATGAGACCAGCGATCCGTCGGTACCTTACTCTGGGATTACAACGTCGTTACTCTCAGAATTGACAGACATATTAATTGGAGACAGCTGCAAGGAAAACTATCCTAACGACATGATTCATTAGTTTTCATAGATAATTACATCTGCTCATGGCCTCACAGTGAATCATTCATTTAGGGAATTTTTCGGGTATTAAATTTAAATGCAGTAATCAGATTTGTTAATCCGTGGGACAAGGCAAACCAAACACAATTTTATTCAGGGAATTGTTTATACTCTCAACATTGACATGAATTCAGCAGCAGGAAAAAATTAGCAGCATAATGTATGTTCATGGAGGTTAGAAATTATTAATGGTAATCTTTATAATCTTCACTCCCCCAGTGCTTGTGATGAGACTGGACAATTTCTTCCGGGCTGCCTGGACTGCAGGTTTCTTCCCTGGATGCATCTTTGTGCATTACACAACCTAGTGCCTTTTTTAAAATACAGAGATTGACAGAATGAAAGAATTAAAATAGTTCATAGTTGGTTTTGCCACTCCTTAGATTCAAAATACAGCTGTTTTTTCATTGTTATTGGACTATACATTAAATAATCCATTTTAAACACAGTTTAGCTGGGTTATTACTCTGAAGTAGCAGCACATATTCTCACACGGAAACCCTGGAAAAACTCACAGATCTAGGCTAGTTCCCCTGCTGTCAAGTCACAAACTCTTTAGTAAACTGAATTCCCCCTTAAAAACAGAACATTTTTTGCCTGTTTCTTCTCCTGGAACCTTCCTTGGAATTCCCATCCTCAGTTCAGGAAAAAAAAAAAAAAAGGTAATTTTTTCATCTGTACTATTTGCGGTCAATTCATTCCCACTTTTTCTTGAACCAATATTCTTCTTCAGCTTCAATAGTTTGTTTCCCTCCCCAATATTTTACTGCCAAAACACAAACAGAAAGCAAAACATATCTCCTATCCACCCACACCTGGCTACACCACCCAAACATCAGAGCCCTTTGTGCTTTCCCTCTGACTTCAACAGCCCTCACTTCTTCTCTGGACTTACTTCTCCTCAAATTTATTCTTCTGAAATGAGAACCAGAAAGTTAGATGAGTCTTTTTCACAAAGCCGTGTCCAGGTGCAGTGACTCCATCTGCCATGGCACCTGCTCCACATTATGTTGATTCTCTCCCCAGCAAACCAGCAAATATTTGGTCAGATCTGGGACAAGCTCAGGACACCATCAGTCAATTGCTGCAAGATAAATTCAGGACTTCATCCTCACAACCATATTTTAGGAACTCCACGCTGAAGAAAGTACGAAGGATCCAACAATTCCAAGAATCCCATGGGCTTTCAGCAAATCAGCTTTCAGAGAAGAGCAGTTCAGGTCCACCAGCACCACCACAGGGGAAATATCTTGTTTGGGGGTCAAGAAACAAAGTGCAAGGTAGAGGTCCCTGTCCAAAACCACATCGTGAGTCTGTGGGCAAGCCAAGAATGCAAGTCCCATGTCCCAACCACCAGACCACAACTATTCAACAGCAGCCACAACAGAGCTGCTCCAAGGGGTACAGGAGAGAGCACCTTTGATACCACAGCTTGGATCTCTCTAAATCCACGTGCTACTGTTGAGAACCCCAAATTAATGCGCAACTTGATACTTCCTGCTTTGCACCTATGCAATCGTATTTTTTCTCCTTGAGGTTTGGGGGGCCGGGGGGCTGCTCCATGGAAGCTGGAACAAATTAATATTTCCCTGAGAATTATTATTTTAAGAGAAAGAACCAGCAGAAGTGAAAAGGTAAGCCAATACATTCTATTTTCTTTTAGTTAAGTGCCTGACAACACACAGTATATTTTCTCAGGATCTATCCCGAACTCCATAGGGCGATAAGCTCCTTGTTCAGCTGTTACTGGAAAGCATCCCGGGCTCTGCAGTAACATCCCCATTTTTGCAATACCTACAAGTTGAACGCCCGTGTCACACCGTGACTCGCAGGGAGACCTTTCCCAGGGAGCGGCACTCGAGGTCCCCGCTCGCCTCTGCCCAGACCGCGCTGTCGGGCTCTGCGGGTGCAGCACCGCTTGTTTGTGTAACTGGAGACGTGTCAAGCCCTCTCTTCCCGTGATTTAAACTCCGCCAGTGTTAGAAGGAAAACAAAGAACAAAGATGCTGAAATATCCATCATCTTGCGGGGCGCCCACGGGGAGTAGCTGGAGGAATGCGGAGCGCGTTGGGATCCGCTGGCCCCGCTTCCAGGTTACCGCCTGCTCAGCACACACAGACTCCCCTTCCTGCGCACACGGAGAGGACTCGGCACAGGATTATCCTCCCCGGCTCTTGAGGAACAACCAGGGCTCAGCACCCCAGGAGAAGGTGCCTGACCTGCAGGCACCACAGGCTGCTCAATGCTGGTACCGGGCACTGATACGACACTCAGCGCTGTATGACGGCAGCAGGTTCACAGAATCCCGGAATACTGAGTCGGAAGGAATCCACAAGGATCTTCCAAATCCAGTGAATGGCCCCTCCAGGGACTGAACCACAACCTTGGCATTATTAGCACTGGGGTCTTCTGCAGCCCTCAGGCTGCAAGGGACAGCGGGCAGAGTGTGCTTGTATCATTCCTGTATGGAATTCGACTTGAAAACAGCAAACCCAAGCGCCAAAGCTGTTTGCTAACAGGGCTTTGGGTACTAAATGCAGAAACCCACACAAGACATTTTCCTCTTACTCTCCACATTTGGAGACGATACACACCTATTTTATTTATACCATCAATTAAAGTGCCAAGAAAGGAACAGACTTCCAGTGAAAATTAAGATACCAAATTCCCTCTCGCTGCCAAGAAAAGGGAGCACAAGAGGGGAGATAACCAAAATAAACTAGATGAATGCAAGAGAAATGGGGTGGTGAGCACACTGCAGAGCCAAAGAGGTCCAACACCATCCTTGGAAATCTTGGCATGAAGGGACCATACTAAGCTCAGAACAGCTTCAGGACACCTGCTCCAAGCTCACTCAGGCACAATCCCACACCGCTCAGTGTTCCTGACCGAAAGGGGCAGGAATGGCTACACATCTCATGGCCAAGACTGTTCTCCATCAGCAGAGGTACCTTGAGCTGAGAGCAGTTCAAATATGAGGATGTGGATGTAGACCATCAGTCCTTCCTTTATTTACTGCCCTGCATTTACTCATTGGAGAAGATTTTGACAGTGACTATCAGAAGTCAACTTAAGGAACAAAACCAAACACTCAGGGCCATTTTCGGGAGCGAAAGAATCAAACAAGCAGAGCCACAGTTTTGGAGGAGCTGAGGGCACTTGGTGTGTTCAGCTGGAGAAGAGGACACTGAGGGGACACCTCAGGGCAGGTCCAACTCCCTGGGGAGGGGCAGAGGAGGGGCAGGCACTGATCTCTGCTCTGGGTGACAGTGACAGCACCCAGGCAATGGCTGGAGTTGTGTCAGGGCAGGCTCAGGGTGGATCTCAGCAGAAGGATCTTTCCCCAGAGGGGGGTGGGCACTGCCCAGGCTGCCCAGGGCAGTGGGCACAGCCCCAAGGCTGCCAGAGCTCCAGGAGTGTTTGGATGATCCTCTGGGGCACAGGGGGTGACTCTTGGGGATGGGCCTGGGCAGGGCTGAGGGTGGGACTGGGTGATCCTCGTGCCCAACAGGGCACATTCTGGGATTCTGAGACAGGTACCTGCTCCCAGGGTAAGACCAGAGGGGAGAGACTCTTCAGTACCAAGTGGCTGGAAGTGCTCGACCTGCTGCACTGTGGTTGGGCAGCATCACTTCCACCTCCTCCTCCCTTCCAGTCAGCAAGAGGTTTTTTTAAACAGTTGTGCAATTGTTTTAAGGAGAAATGTAGGAGGAAAAAACCCACGTTCCTCTGAAACAGCATCACTGCCAAGCACAGGACTGCAGGATCACCCAACCTGCAGCCACTTGCTGATCCCATGCATAAAAAGCACCTTGAAAATAAAATATGGGCTTTATTTCAGACAACATTAAAAGCAAGAATAGAAGCATTGTCCTCTTTTTACAAGGGACAAAATGTACCTTTTGATTTCTAACCCTCCTCTTTCAACCATTCATTCTGGGCTTCTCTCCCACGTGGAAGGGATGAGGAATTACTGGGGAGGGTGGTGGTTCAAGGCAGTTTAAGTGTGCACGAACCGGCTGTTTGCCCTCAGCACACCCCTGGTGCTCCAGCAGGATCACCACAAACCCATGACACGGCTCGTTCCTTCAGCAGCCTCATGAATTCCAGCTGGAGATTCCTTTTCACTTCCCCCAGGGCCAAAGGGAAACTTACAGATATTTTTCATGTTTAGGATGTGGGGAAGGACACACAGGAACATGGAAGCATATTAAATTGCTGGATTTCTCTTCCCCCACCCCTCCCCCTTTTTTTTTCCAGAAGAAGGGAGTCTTCCAATCCCTAAAACAGCTCAAAAAAGCAGATTGCATGGGAACAGCACATCAAGCACTGAATTCATGGCCCCCCCTCACCACACAGGAGTCACTATTCGCTCACAACAGGCACCACCAGCACCACTCCCAAGTCCTTCAGCTGGTGTTAAAGAGAGATTTGTTTGGGGGAATGGGAGGAAGAACATCCTCTGCAGGAGGAAACACAAAGCCAGCACTCAGGACATCTTTTGGCTGGATCAGCTCATCAGTTTAGAACTTTGGGCAGAAAAAGCTGCTTCCAGCAATGACACATCTTCCCATTTGACCCCGGATCTTCTGAGCAAAGCTAAATGAGGAGAAATCAGTGTTTACCACCATTCCTTTGATCCAGAAACACGAGAGGGAGCTTCAGAGGAGCAGTGATGGACAACTCAAGTTACCAAGGATGGTTGGGCAGGACCAGAACTGTGCATTGTCTGCAGCTGATTTTCCTACAACAACTCTTAGTGAGAGCTATTGAAGAGCTTCCCCCCTTGCAAACCCCAAACTTCTCTCTGAAGCCAACAGTGCCAGTCACTTTTTGGAATGTTTTTATCCCAAAGTGAAGAATGGCTTTTGGGCTGCATTTGTGATTTGGCAATGCCCATACATCTGGATGATTTAGGCAGACATGATGTGCTGCCTTTAATGCCCAGTTGCTCTATTTAATCCCTGTGAAAACCAGTTTTCCCCTTCAGATTTCTTTAGGATCTGTACTGGAAGACTTGTTTAAAATATATTCCTTATAAAGGCTCCTGGCAACTCTGAAATGAGTTTTCCTTAATCTGCCTACTAACTGTCCAGCTGTCACCATCTAACAGTGAGGAGGATGTTGATGAGCTGGATGAGAAGTCAGGACATGGAATTCCCAAAGTCCCACACCAGTTCCCTCCATCTTTATTCAAACAAGGTCTGTTGAGATGTTCTGACAGACCAAGAATCACCAAAGTCCTGCAGAGCAGCCGAGCACCTTCACTCCAACAGCCAGTAAATATTTACTGATTCACACCTACTAATTAAGATCCTCTTAACCAGGAAGATGATGCCAACAAGTGTCTGCTGGGGCTTGTTCAGTAGAAGAGAAAACAGTTCTTGGGTATTTTGTGTGTGAAACCTGATTTACCTGCTTTACCTTCCTGGAGAGATGATCCCTGGAGGTGCCTGACAGGGTCAGGTTCCCCCCTGCACATGGCCTTTGTAGATTGGAATGTTGATCATCCTTAAACTCAGTGTCACAAAAGTGCATAAAGATTATGATAAAAAAAATATATAACCACCTTTCAAAAATACAAAACAGGCAAAACTCCACACATATCACAAATTTTATAATTTGGCTTGCTATCACACACAAGTGGAAAGCAGCATGAAGTACAGCAAGCCTGGCAGGTGCTCATTTTAAAAGGTTCCAAATCCACTGTTTTAATGTTTTTTTCTCCATTATTCACAAAAATCTGAGAGCTTCTCTTTCAGCAGGGACTGAGGAACAATTTTTACCATCAGAATAAAACCATATAGAGACACAGATGTTCAGAAGAGCTTGCCATTACACTTGCACTGTGACTACTCCACAGAAAGCAGAGTGAGAAATTCGCCTTATGCTTACAATAAAGCTCTAAGATTCTCTTAAATCAGCTGTGATTATTATATTTTTGATTTATGTTCACTTCTGAGGGGTGCAACATTCCATCACTTAACAAAAACCTCTTGCCATTTCCTTCTGACTCGAATTCCACTTCAACAGAGCCAGTTAGGGAGCACACAGCAGATCTGGGCTTTATTTCCATTTCAAAGAGTTCCCTTACACTTAGGAAGTGGAACAGAAATGTGCCTCTCCAACATCTGACTGCATGTGGGGGACAGAAGGCAAGGTATTGAGTTGCACGTGGCCATGGGTCAGTGCAAGAGTGGCTAAAATCCACGGGTTTCCCTTCTCTGACACCTTGTCTGAGACACAAACTCTGTTCCAGGAGTTCAGGGAGCTGGAGTCGATGCCCAACTCAGATGTCAGTCTCATTTTCTGCTGCTTTTAGAAGGAGGTGGGGATGCAGCACTATAAAAACTGGGCCCCAAACTCTCTGAGAGGGTTTCTGTCCTGCCACCAGCAGGGCTGTGGCTGGTGGGACTGGGGGTCCCCTGTGCTCAGTGGCCAGAAGCAGCAATGCCACGTTTGGTGCTTTATTTATCATCACCACTGCTGAAAAGACAGAGTAGAACTAGTAAAATACCCACAAAATGAGATGAAAAGGGAAGAGAGAAACTGCCATCGCTCCTCTCACCTCCCGCATTCCTAATCCTGCTTTTTTGAAAATACAGACACAACATCAACCAGCCCTTTCCCTTTTCAGTGGCAGCAGGACCAGGGCAGGGACTGTCCCTGTGCTGGCCCTGCTGAGGCACCTCCAGCCCTGGGGGCAGTTCTGGGACCCTCAGACAGGACATTGAGGGGCTGGAGCGTGTTCAGGGAAGGGAACGGAGCTGGGAAGGGGCTGGAGCAGCAGGAGCAGCTGAGGGAGCTGGGGGGGCTCAGCCTGGAGAAAAGGAGGCTCAGGGGGGACCTTCTCACTCTCTGCAACTCCCTGCCAGGAGGGGGGAGCCGGGGGGAGTCGGGCTCTGCTCCAGGGAACAGGGACAGGAGGAGAGGGAACGGCCTCAGGCTGGGCCAGGGCAGGGGCAGGTGGGACATCAGGAGGAATTTCAGCCTGGAAAGGGTGGTCAGGCCTTGGCAGGGGCTGCCCAGGGAGGTTTGGAGTGCCCAGCCCTGGAGGTGCCCAAGGCAGGACTGGCCGTGGCACTGAGTGCTCTGGGCTGGGGGACAAGGTGGGCAACGGGCACAGGGTGGGCTCCGGGGGCTGGGGGGCTTTTCCAACCTCAAGGATTCTGGGATTCCCAGAGAAGGCTGGAGAGGCCAGAAAAGGAGCCCAAAGACAAGCACCTGCAAACAAGAGCTCCCTGACACCTTCAGCTCCACTGCCCCGAGGTGAGGAGGGCTCTTTGTGCCCTGTCACACAAAGGGCTCCATGGTGAGGAAAAGGAGCTTATTTTCTGCCAGCAGCAGCACCTCAGGGGCACCCCCAGCCCACGGGTGCTGTGGGAGGACAAGTCCCAGCCACCTTTTGCTCACCACCAGCTGAGATTCCACAAGTAGCACCAGACCACCTTCCCTAACACTTTAGAGCCACCCACCCCACGCAGCCCTGCACACCTGCAGGCTCAGATATCAGCAAAGATCTGAGAGAAGACCCCACACCTGCCCGGCCGGCCCTGGAGGGAACCAATGCAGAGCTCAGGATGGAAAACCAACGATCAGATCACATCTGCTGTCTCCAGTGCTGGTCTAGAACCAGCAAACCTGGACAAGAAGCTTTGGAAAGCAGAAACCAGAACTGGAGGGGAGGGATTAGACACGTCTCTGGAATTATAATGAATTTGGGAAGAACAGGCTACTAGGACTCATTAATAAAAGTAATTTTCAGTCAACACAACACCCAGCTGTGAAGAACCTCTGCTGTCAGGGTTTTTACCTCCTCCATGCCCACCACCGCCTAATATTCAACCTCTTGGCTTTAGGAGCAAGCACCAGCCTCTGTCGATGAAGGCTGGCCCTGGAACAGAAAGGAGGAATACACTGATTTTAGACATGAGCCCTCAGCCCTTCCTTCACAAGAGTCCTGTGGTCTCCAACTATGAAAGTAATTTGCCTTTCATTCAAAACACACCACCCACATTAGCCATAAGCAGAACTGTTAGAGTTCCTATTGTAACAAAGCATCAAATGGAGTTTTTCCATAAGAATTGAAGTCACAACAGCTTAACCAATGGAAAGTACTACACTTGAGCTAAATAGGCTCCAATTGGAGCTTAAGTACAACTACAATTGCTTATGATTAGTGAAGTCTCATGAAATAGTGAGAAAATCCAACCGGCCAACACTGGCTCCAACTGCCACACAGAGGCACCAGTACCAGCAAAAGCACAATCCAGCCCCACTTCTCAGGAGGTCTTTGATGATTTGGAGACTTGGGATCCCAGAATGGTTTTGGTTGAAAGGGACCTTAAAGATCATCTCATTCCACCTCCTGCCATGGGCAGGGACACCTTCCACTAGCCCAGGTTGCTCCCAGCCCCGTCCAACCTGGCCTTGGACACTTCCAAGGACGAGGTAGCCATAGCCTCTCAGGGCACCCTGTGCCAGGGCCTGCCCACCCTCACAGGGAAGAAGTCCTTCCTGGTATATTCCGTATATAGAGCTCTTCTCTATCCACAGGCTGGTGTACTGAAGCAGCTTGGTCTTAATGACAATTTCCAAGAGAAAACAGTTATTTATAACAAGTACTATTACATATAAAGTAGCCTGTGTCCTAAGCTCAACCAGAAGGAAGCTTTCCTCCCAGCTTATCTGATTTTCTATTCATTTAAAATATCACATTTCGGAAAGGCCACTTCAGAGTTCAATTCACACTCCTAATTTTCTTTGGCAAAACCCCACGTTATCTACGAACACTGGTTGAAAGCTCAATTGCAGTAATGTGATACCCACGCCCTGTTGCACAGCAACTGGATAACACAGGGACATGGAAAATGTTGATGTTTCAAAATAAGGACAGGTAACTGAGGTATTCCTTACTAACACCAGCGAGATGCCAGGGGGATGCAAGAGTTCAAGAGGCAAGGAACACCAATAGGAAGAGGTGCCACTCCAGTCCCCCAGCCTGCCTGGGGCACATTCCCTGCCTGGAATGACCCCTCTCTGTGACACTGTCCTGCCCTGAATCCAGCAGTGCCAATGGGCATCTCCTGCTTCCTCTCCCACTTCCCCACACTGTCCCAGCCTCTGAACAAGGAAATGCCCTACCCACCCCTGCAAGCCCAGGCACAGCCTGCTCAGGGAACTGTTAGCTGGAAAAAAATGAAGCAGACAAAAGAACAGGTCTCTATTGGAGCATCTTCCAGGAGATTTCCAAGCTCAGCCAAGTCACGGTGGATTTTTCCCCAAGCTAAGGACCATCTCAAAGGCTGGCATCAGTCTCCTCCACCACTACCTATCTATGTTACAGCAGAGACACTACACCTCTGCAATATAAAAACAATTAAAAGAGTTTCAACAGAGTAAAACAATTTATAAATTTCTTGCCCGAATCACGTTTCCACTATAATTCCCCTCACACGAAAAGAAAAGCCCATCACAAGCAACCAAAAAGAAGCAAAAATCTTCTCTCCACCCCAGAAGTTATTATAGTTCCTATTAATTCCTACAGAATTCCTTTGCCCCGCAGTGTTTGCAGAGGGAGGAGCTGATGCTGATCCCTCTCCCAGAGCTGCTGCAGGGCACCACAACCCCAGGACTCACACACAGACCTGGGGGATTTCTCAGTGTTAGTGGGTTGCCTTTTGCTGCTCCTCTCTCTCAGCGCTCTAAACACAAAGGTCAGAGCTATACAGAATAAACATCTGGGGAGTTTATATCAAATGCTAATTTTTGCCCAAACCAAACCAAACTCAACCTTCTGAAATCGCTGGCAGGACTGGAAACTAATATTTCTTTCAGCATTTCTGTTCACGTTTGATGCAGCAGGTTCAGCTGAGCAGCTGTGGGGACTCCAGGCCAATCCATGGGGAATCCTCCTTCAGAACTGGGACCCCGTGGCCTCCCTGCCCCAGAGTCAAATTCATCACTTTTTATCACAAAGGTATCTCTTGAATCCCTACCCCGAGCTTGGAACAAGGCCGTCAGGCCCAGATGTTTCAGACTAAGGACTGGACTCAAACCAGCATTTTTCAGCAAACTTGGTTCTCTAAGAGAATTTCCAACAAAATTTTGAGATCAAACATCCCTGGAGCTATTTCAGCACAGTGGAGCCAAAAGCCGTATTTGCTTGTGCCCCTGCACTTCAGTGCCAGACACTTCATGTTATGGGACCTTATGTACCATTGGTGATTTATTCCCTTCATGCTGAAGTGTTTCTTATAAAACTGCTGGGAGAAGTAAAGAGGAATTTTGTCTCCTTCCACGTCCAAGACCTGGACTACTGTGGTACTGGAGGATCATTCTAGTTCTTGGTGTCTGACAACTGGGAAGCCACAAGCAGGTCCCACCCACACTCGGGGCCACGGGAAGGGACTGGAGTCAGGCAACAAGGCAGGACACTTTACACAATGCATGGCCTGAACTGGGTAATACCTGTATCAACTCCTTTCGTTTGAAATGCACAGGATAAAACACATTTTGATAGATCAGCAATTCAAACAAAAAGTTTACACTCAAGGCTTATTCCACTCAGGCTCGCAAGGAAGTTACTTGATTTTAATTTAAAATAATAGTTATAGCACAGTTGTTTTATCTCTTTCTAAGCAATCTCAGGAAGCTTTAAGATATTAACTTTACCATTTCAAAATAATCCCATGTTTATTTCACATTAATTAAGCCTATGACTGAAACATGGCTTTGAGGAAGCAACTGTTCCCAGCTCTTCCCTCTGTTCCATGGAGTTCCCCTGGCCTGTGTACACTCTGATTTGAGACCTGCCTTCAGTGGTGCCCAGAGCCAGCACGAGGAGCAATGGCCATAAACTAAAACACAGCAAGTTCTACCTCAACATGAGGAAGAACTTCTTCCCATGGAGGTGGCAGAGCCTGGAACAACTGCCCAGGGAAGGTGGGGAGTCTCCCTCACTGGAGACATCCCAAACCCACCTGGGTGTGTTCCTGTGTCACCTGCTCCAGGTGACCCAACCTGTGCAGGGGGTCAGACTGGGAGATCCCCAGAGGTCCTTTCCAACCCACGCAATTCCGTGATTTCCAGCCCTGATTTAACAAACATCTAAGCAGTATTTAAAGAAGCAGGAGAGCCACGTTTCCCACTCAGACACTGCACCACAGAGACCCACCCACACACAGGCACTCAGAGCACCAGCTCTGTCCTGCTTCCTGCTCTTCCTGTGCTCAGAGCCCTGAAGATGCTGCATTTCATTTCCTGCTTCTGAGAGGTGCTGCTTCCCAAGGTCATTCCATAAATCCCGTTTATCGACTGCAAACAGATCAGCAAGGAAGTGAACCTGCCTGTCAATGGCTGATCCCAACAGGCTCTATCAGTTTTCCACACAGATGCCCCAAGCAGGTCAGTGCTTCAGGGCTGACTCCAGAAGGGATTTTCCACAGCACTACTGGGAGTTGATGCCATCACCCTCCTCAGTGGATCCATCCAGGGTCCCATCTGCTGCTGCACACTTGGAATGGTTCACCACACATCAATCCCAATCCCTGCAGGGCACAGGAAGGGTTGTCCTGACCAACCCACCTCCAGCTCAATGCTGAAGTCATGGGAATATATATATATATATA
>VWZG01002151.1:214056-240346 GCA_013396735.1 Grallaria varia
TATATATATATATCCTGCTCTCCCCCCTTACCTCAACACCAAACTCCTCTCCACGCCACATTTAATTAAACAAAAAGGTCTGACACTGAAGAGACTAAAACCCCTCTGTAAAAACCAGCTCCCACAAACCCTCAGGCACCACTCTGGCACTTCAACTTTCTTTAAAGCAACACTTAAAACTCATGACAAATCCACCCGTGGAGCTGCACCTATGACTTGATCCTGTTGTCTCAGCCCAACCTCCCAACCTTCTGAGAGCAACAAATTGGAATTATGAGTTGTGTTGGACACCAGCCTAATGTGGGAGGATTCAGAACCAGGGATTTTGAGCATGGTAAGTCATCATCTCCATAGGACTTGACATAAGTACCAGAGAAGCAATATATTCTACCCAGTTCCCAGGAGAAAGGGAAAGATTGGATATTTTGCCCATGAAAAGACAGGAGGAGAAATGAGCTGGACATGCACTTGGAGGTAATGGGAAAACCAGGAGAATCTGCTGGAGAGCCCTCACCAGCCAGCTTGGTGGTGAGTAAACCCAGTTCAAAGCACTCTTCAGATTCCAGCAATACCTCACGAAAACAACGTGCCCAGAAACATGGTTTTCCAATTCTCTCCTGCATTGTAACCGTTCAGGTTTCTACCCTACAAGTTTTCTGGGAAATCTATTAAAAGTCTAATAAGCACCTCCCAGCCCCCTCACCGAAATCACCATGACGCAAGAGCATCTGGTTCCCACCAAGCATGACTTCCTTTCAAGCCTGACTATCACCTCTTCCCAATAATTCCTGGACAAGGAAATCATCCAGTGATGTGGGACAGAGCAGTGAACTCTTTCTTCTCCCCTGAAAACCTCAAAAAATCCTCCAAGAAGGGGAAGGCAGAGAGGAAGCACTAAAGTTATAGTCTTTCAAAGTGCAAATTGAAGTAGGAACCCTCGAGCTGTATTTCACTGCCACAAATAGCAAATATTTAAAAATAAAACATTATTTTTAGCCTAAGTGGTGCTTAACAACTCGAGAGTAAAATATTGCCCAGAGACAGTGATATGTGAAAACGCTTAAGCAGCCACGTCCTGTTCTCAGTGAACACCAGCTCAGGGAGGAGAGAAAGCATTTGGGATCGTGTCTCCACCTTAAACCTTAAAACCATCCCTGATTCAGCCAAAAACCATTCAGGAGAATGAGCCAGGTATAGCTCTTGGTGCATCCATGAGGTCAAAACAAATAAAATTATACAGAAACTCCCATAATGCTTTCCTAGATCCTCCAGGAACGGCTGCTCTGCACAGGACAATTTATTCCCTGCCCTTCTTTTCCAAAAGCAGCAATTGCAAGGTGAGGATATAGAATTCCAGCTGCTCCCAGACAGGTAGGGATTTACCAAAACGGGGCTGTAAAGGAGAACAGACTGGTTTGTGCCTTCCTGCTTCTTTACGACACATGACAGACAGACACCCTAAAAAAGTAGGAAAGCAGGCTGGGAAAATAAATCCCCTCTCCATGGTCCCAATTTGAGATTTTTTTGAACAGGGCAAAAGCTAAATTAACATGGAAAAAAATCATCAGAGTGTTGAAAAATCTACAATTACAGTTAGGTTCTGTTTTCTTTTTAAACAGTTTAAATCAAACGCCTGAAGAAGCAGATGGGAAACTCTCATGTGCTAAAAGTTGAGGCTTATGTCCTTATTAGAGTCCTGCTAGAAAACCAAAGAAAAGGCTTAACAAGCAAGATGTTTAAGATCATAATTCTTATCAAAAAGGCCCTGAAAGGCTTTAAAACAAAAAAAAGATTGGAACCCATTTTTCCACGGCGGGAATTCCTGCAGCGTTTCTGATCACCGCGCAGACAGATGAAGGGAGACAGCTTCCCCCTCCCCACCGCGGGGTGGGTGAGGTAGGGATTGACTAACTGTGGAAAAATCCACATAATTGAGAAGACAAATGTTGAACAGTTATTTTACAGCCTGAACTATTCAAGGAAAAAGGCTGCCCGTGCCAAGAGGCCAGACAGGCTCATTGTGTGTGTGTGTGAGGACGCGGAGCCCGAGCCCACGGCAGGAGCGCGACGCTTTCATCCCCGGCCAGGTTGTGCCTTGCTGGTTTATCTGTTTCTCCAAGTGCTTCATCGAGCTGTAAAAAAATACTACAAGTATCATCTCCGAGTATTATCACACAGAGAGCAACAAAAATCCACACGCAGGCTCGGTGGCACGACCCGCTATTTGAGGCCATTTGTTGCTTCCCACGAGGAGCCCTATTTTCAGCCGCTTAAAATGATGAAAAACTCTTAACAACTCAGGCTCGAGATTCCCAACTTGGATGTGTGCTTCCAGAGGAACTAAAAAAACTAAAATGAAATTCAAGTTTCAGCCAAAATATCTGAGCTGTTTGAGAACAATGCTGTTTCTTCCACGTTAAGGCTCTCCAGTGGCCTCGGGAGCCGCAGAGCCCCAGTGCCTTCCCAGTGACACACGCTGGAGTAACAGGGAGATGGAAAAGGACCCAGGAGGGGAACCAGTTGAGCAAGAATGCTGGAATACTGACGGGTGGTTTCAAAAGTCAGGATTAGACACATTCAGAAGGGGAGATTAAAGATCAACTCCATAAAAGCAGCAGAATGAGAAGTCTGAAGGAAGCCAAGCTGTGGAAGACAGAGGAGAGAGAGAGCTGGAGAAGGTCACAGCAGAAAATAAGAAGCTGTCCAGTCCATCTCCTGCTCTACCTCAGCTGAAGCTCTCTGGAATTATAAACATTCTGAGCGATGTCCCACAACCAGGTCTCCCCAACCTCCTGACACAGGCTACACCACTGCTGTTGGAAGGATTTTCCTGCTCCTTTAGACCTCGACTCAATCCTATTCCCAAAAGCCTCCCTCCCCTCTAGAACCAGCTTGCTTCATTCTTCAAGGACCTTGAGCTCCCATCTCAGCCTCTTCCCCTTCAAACCAGCAGTTCATCACTCCTGGTGGGTGACTCCTCAGAGCTCTGAATCACACTGTGGCCGACCCTCTGTGTCCCCACCCCAGAGTAACATCACCCTCACCTCTGCCTCCTCCTTGGTGCCAAGAGTCATGAAGGAGCACACGCTGAAACACCACTGGCTCCTACAGAGCCTTTTCCACTCTACTGTACTACTGGTTCATGTTTAAGAGTGGACTTTATTCACTATATTCATCTTTAGTTTGCCTACACTCTACAAAAGGGTCATCCTTTGCAGGCAGCTCTTCAAAGGACGAAGCCAGACTGAATTTCCAGACTGAATTTCCAGACTGAATTTCGCTTTGGTTTCCCAGGATCATTCCGAGCAGTTCCAGCATTACTCCCACTGGAGCTGCAGTCTTTCCCACCTCTGCATTACACAGAGCACACACACCTGTACTGCAGCACCCCTGAATTAGCCATAGTGCTGAACAGAACCAGACAGCCCCACGCAGCCCAGCTCAAGCCACGCTTCTATTCCACCCATGAACAGCCAACCCTTAAGTGTATTTACCCAGCCTACAACACACCTATTGAAGGTTAATCATTTGAACCCATGTTTCTATGGACTCCTTACAAGAAAGCCTCATGCAACAGCATCAAAGCCATTCTAAAGTCCAAACGACTTTTTCCCTACTCATAAAGCTCTTCCACAGCAAACAATCCAAAGCCATGTGACACAACTGACTCTTATACAAGGACTTAGTGGGAGCCACCACAGACCTGACACCTCACCAATGCTTACAAGGAGTTTGTTTCGCTGTCCCAGTTTGACTGCTGGAAACCCATCCCACAAAGCCTGAAGGGCAGCACAGAGATGACCACTCCTTATTCTTCCCTCTGCTGTCAGCAACCCCCTGTGAAGCCCCACGAAGACATCTCACACCTCCCTCCTGCTGCTCCACATCACCCAACACCAGTGAAATTACCCTGTGCAGGTTCCCATCTGGCTGCTGACCCAGGCCTGGAGACAGATCCACACTGAGGCAGCTTCCCTGCTTTTTCCAGCTTTCTTTTTAGCAATACCAGGAAATTTCACTGATAAATAAACACCGGAAACACTGAACCAGCAAAGTCTTGTACTTAGAAGGTTAGGGAACACTACAAATAATGCTGTTTTGTGAAGATGCATTTCACAAATTCAATGTAGCCTTGGTTTCCAGCACCTGCTCCTTCAGCAGGCAGCACGGGCAGGGTCACTTCCTTGACAGACACCAAATAAATTGTTTTATCCTCACTGTCCAGCACAAGGCTGCATTCCTTATGGACTGCACACAACTCCAATACAGCTCTGAGGAGTTAAAAGCTCCCCCCCAGACCTTCCCACAATGCCCCTCCAGACAGCAGGTACAAGTGTATTTTGATTTTGGACAGCTTCCTTGGGAGATGAAACACTATCATCCCAACTGTGAAGGAAAATAGGAAAATTAATAGTTAAGGTCTATTTTGGATGTTCAGTAAAAGAGGGTTTGAACCTCTCTCCTTTTTAAAAGCCACATGCAAACCAAACCTTATCTATCCTTCCAAACAGCATTTAATATATTATCATATATTTCAGGGTATGGTTTAGTGGTGGACTTGGCAGCGTCAGGTTTACACTTGGACTCAGTGATGTTAAAGGTCCTTTACAACTAAATGATTCAACATTCCTTAGTGCAGAATTCCTCAAACTTCACAGGAGATGGAGTAGCTGATCCTAAAAAGGTTCCTTCCAGCCCAAACCATTCCATGATTCATTGCACCCAGAGCACAGCCTGCACCAAGCCCTGCCAAGTGCCAATGCCCAAAACCTCAGCAAACCAGACCCCACGATGCCAAGTCAGACACACGGAGGGAATCACTTCTGGAAAAGCACTGTTAAGATGGGTTAACCACCACCACAGGGAGCTCCTGGGCAGGAGCAGAGACAGTTTTATGCTCCAAGGCAACATTTATCTGCTGCTGCTGCTGCTGCCACAAAACCCTCTTACAACCTTTGCCTTACTCACTAAACGTTTTCCCACACCTGGAAGAAATGAGGCAGAGGTCTTACAAATAGTTTTTGTCACCACAAATGCACCACTCAACCCCAGAAGAGACTGAATCCTAGGCACAAAATGAGGCAGGACCTGCAGAAAACACCAAGAAAACGTTTTATAGACTAGAAATACATGCAAGAAGTGCCAGTAACCTCAATTTTGGCATTCCCCAACTTCTGAATGGGAAGCCTAAGAACTGCACTACTTAGATCACTCATAAGGCAATATTTTAAAGGGGGGTTGATTTTTCCCCTAAGGAGGGTTAAATCCACCTAAACAAAATGCAATAAAGCCTCAACAGTGCTCCAGTAACACTGAAGTTGTTTCTATTCCACACAATAAGCTTGGGAAACCAAAATTAAAACCTATCTGCATAGTGTGGGGTCAGTCAGGATATGGATGCTTATTTTACATCTGAATATTAAAAACAGATGCTTCTCTATGGAGGCTTTCAGAAAACCTGAACCTGCTGGTGCTCAGCCCCTCCCAAGGAATGCTGAACACCTCCAAAGCCCACCAAGCAGGACTCCAGCAATCTCCCAAGGGGGTCACAGCATGCAAGGCTGAAGCTCCACATGATGAGAACAGACATTGTTTAGGCAAGATGATGAACATTTCTAAAAATTTTATCTTCAATCATTTCTTATTTACAAACGAATCCTAACAATGATGCAATGCATCCAGAGCCCCACTGCTCTGAGTCTCATAACTCAAACACATCCCATACACAACAGTGATTAGTTTGTACTACAGCAAAAATGCCCTTAACAAACAGAAACGTGAAATGACTGCAGGGTTCCTTATTGATTATGCAATAGATATGTAAATAATCTATAGGAGAAGCCCTTTACTGTCCATGTACTGACTGGGCTGTTTGCAGCAGCAGTGATGGGTTTGTGGCTGAGCCCTGCCCTGGGAGAGGGGAATCCCATTCCTGATCCTGTTTTCAGTAAGTCTCTGCGTCACCACAAACAGCTTCGCTCACTTTATTGATGATACAAGAATATTTCCCTGTGTGAGTGCAGAGCAGCAGCCAGAACAGGGCTCCAGTCTTGAGTATTTTGATGTCAGGTCAGGGTAACAGAAATCACACACCAGGCTGAGCTGACTCTCCATGGTGGCTTTTGTGCCACCCACTGTGACCAGAGGTGACACAGCAACTTTGATTTGCAAAGCTATTACAAACAAAAATATAATGCTACAATTTTTGGTTGGATTTAGAAATTTGATTTTGACAAGAAATTAAAAATGTTACATAACCATATAATTAAAGGATTATTTTGAGAGATCATCTACTCAAAATGATCCATTTTGGTTAAGAACATCCTGACTGTGCATGTCAATTTCCTAACCAGTAAAAGGACATAAACAGTGTCTGGTTTTGCAGCTTATCAATTTATGAACTCATTTATGTTCTGACATAAAGGAACTGGAAGTAAAAGAATCTGTTCTCAATGGTGCAGCTACAATGGACAGTGACAGGGTAAAAACGCCAAACACGACAAATTTTGCAAGCTCCCAATATTTACCATTCATGCCAGAGTACGACATTCTCATGCAAGCATGTCACAATGAGAAAACAACATCTCTATAAGGGTAAAACAAACAGCATTCACAATTTCTGAAAGCATTCTTCCACAATTATTGCAGTAGATTAGATTGCCTCATCAACAGGGCCAGAGGCCATTTACACTATTTTCTTTCTTTTTTTTTTTTAAATGGAACAGATGAAAGGATTACAGAAAGTTTTCTGGGGCCAAATTTGGAGCTAATGATGGGAAAATTCTTTTGCTAATCCCCACTGCTAGCAGACTCCTGAGACTGGAAAAAACAATGTCTCCTGATACCCTGGGTCTATGCTGCTCATCAGTGCAAAATACTCTGCTCAGGAGGTTTGCAAAGGCCTGTGGGCTTTAAGCAGGGCCATAAAATCTGTAGGGCAGGCTATACTGAAAACCTGAGTGAGGAAGGACACGAGACTCCGATTAAAACTTGGGTATCTCACAACAAAATCCAAGGATGGGACTCATCTGCTCTGCACAGCAGCCACCTCCATCGGAGCCCAGGCTCACTTTATCCGTGTGGGAAAGGGGCTTTTCCAGGACGTGCTGTGCCAGGCAGGCTGGAGAGATCCCACCTGAGCAATCCCTGCTGACTACAGAGGATGCTCAGAGAGGAAAGACACAGAGCAAAGCGAGGTGGGTGTCACCCACCCTGCCCATGGAGAGGGACTGACCCTTCCAGAGGGCACAGCAACCACCACAGCCCATGGATACCCCCTCCAAACCTCCAGCACTGCTCCTCCTCCTGCCCGCCAGCCCACCAGGGCAGCAAAAAAAGATACAGCCAAGTAACCTCCCTTCCAAAGGCAAAGTTTAATCATTTTTCAGTCATTTAACAAACACAAAAGAACTCACATGTACCAACTCTACTTGAGAAGTAAACTTTGCATAATTAATCAGGATCCCTCAGTACTTGTGCATCTGCAAATGCACAGCTACACCAACTGGCACTCGAGGGAAAATGCCTCTGGCCACCTCAGAGAGCTGGGAAGTGCAAGAACCTCCCCTGAGCAGAGAGCCTGGGCTGCCAGGGAAGGGAAGAAGCAGGAACGAATTGTCTGTAAAATAAGTACCAAACTCCCTAAAATCTGACTCATTAAAGGACATTATCAGCTACTTCTGAATTAAGCCATATTTTTTCATATTAACAGAAAAAACTAAAGGCACCTACTTAGTTGCAAGAGGTGGGAACATCCAAAGCAGGTCAGGAAGTGGAAATCAAACTTCCTGCAGAAACGGGCAATTTGATGGAAAATTTGACTCGAAGAAAAAGAAATACTGAAGCAGCACTTAATGAAGATGAACTTCCCCTGCCTCCCCACAATACACACGATGCCATTATAACCAGCACCAGGAAGGAAAGAGATTCCAAGGAAGGGGAAATTACAGGGCAGTTATCCTCATCAACCTGAGCATGGAGCAGTGACACGGGTTTGGCAGGGAGCCTGAGCACAGTCTGCACATGGTTAAGCACAGGGCATGAAGTAAGAGGTGCACAGGGAAAGCAGCCCCTGGAAAATATTGCAAGGGAATTCAGTTTTACCAGGGCAACAGTGGCAACAAATGCCCAACCTTGTCCCCTTGTATCTGCAAAAAAAAAAGGGATTTCATAAAGTCAGCAAGAACATGGGAATTCCACTTGCCCAGTAGTGATGAAGCCAAGTGCTGAGTGATCTGCTACCCCATCTGTAAAGTCAGGCTATTTCCCACATATTTTGGACAGCCTAAGCATCTAAAAATGACAGTCTGTGTATGGTTGGAAGGTTTTATGCTCTTAGTTCTAGGACAGCAAGGAACAGGTCTGAGCAGCTTTCTCAGGAACTGAGCAGTTTCCTCAGGATCTGAGCAGCTTTCTTGGGATTTGAACAGTTTCCTTGGGATCTGAGCAGCTTTCTCAGGATCTGGCCACAGTCAGCACAGACAATCCTCACCATTTCTTACTCCAAGCACTCGGGAAAGTTTCCATGTTTCTCAAAAGAGCCGCCTGAAGCTCAAAGAAGAGCCCACATGAAAACGTAAGACAAACGACACTGGCACTATTTGTATTATTTGTAAAGAAGGAGGTTAAATAAATTCCCATTTCACAGATGTTTCAAGGCTCTCTGCTAGAAAATATCTGGCACATCACGTGGAAATGTGACGGTACAAACCCAGTACCTTCAGGGTCCCAAAAACATAAGGATTTGGGAAAACACCCCCCACCCCCAACAGAGGGAAATGGGACACAGATCGTATATTTTCCTGATGAGAAACCAAAGTTTCACAGAGAATCAGTAAACATGGCCATGCTCCCCACCTGTTTTCTATTTGGAGCAAAAAAAAGGCAATTAATATGACTTTTTAAACAACGATTAATAGAAGAAACCTATGAACTGAGATTCCTAATTGAAAATGTCTTTACTCACACGGGGCAGAGGATCAAAATATGACAAGAGCACTAAGCACAGTCTCTCCCAGCTGCACAAACCATTCCTTAACAACCTTCAGAATAATAAACAGAGACATATCCTACACATTTCATCTCCCTCCCGGATTCAGCCGTGTACAAAAGGCAAACAGGAGAAAGTCATCCTCTTACTTAACTCTGCTTCAGGATGGAGCTCCCAAGTAGTACTTCATGTTAGTGACTGTTAATGTGGGAACCCTCACCCTGAGCAGACACGCAGAGAGATACAAGGGGGAAAATGTCATCGCAGGAAGAAGCCGATTTAAGCGTATCATTTATTAGCAAGTAAAAGGCCATTTACCTTCTCGGTGGTGAAGAGCAACACAGGCCAAGGACAAACCATATGGGTGAAGGCTTTGTGTGAGGGAGAAAGCTGGCAGAGCTCCATGGCTCTAATTGAACTATTACCATGTTGTAAGAAATGGGAAAGTCAGGAGGGCTGGAGGATCTGCTCTCCCAGGGCCAGTTCATGTCATGCAGACAATTAAGTGAGTAACAAAGCATATTTACCAGGAGGGCAATTCCACCACTGGGACACTGGTTCATTTTAAAGGAAATAGGTGCTCCTCTAGCTCAATATTGCACTTAATTTGATCCTACATTCGCAGCCACAAAGCCTTCCAAATCCAAATCATTTGTAGCAAACAATGCAGGGCTTCTCCTTTAATCACTGGCTCAAGACTTTTCCATTTAGTTAATAAGGAAAGACAGAGAGTAAGAATGCTCAAGTGAAACCCTGCAACAAATAAAAGCTTACCCTAAAAACTGTCATAAAAGCAGAAAAATGCAAAAGGTGGAAGTACGAAATTAATTTTGTGCTTTGGAGCAGTAATCACCCATCTTTTTGTTCAAAGGGCAGACTTGGGAAAAACTTCCCAAGTTTTGCACATTGTACACACACAGCTGGGAATGGAGCGAAACACAACAAAACCAGGGGATGAACAGAGAGAATCTGCAGTGGTTGCTCATAAATAAACCTTCACAGTGTCATCTGGTTACTTTGTGGGCACAGAGCAGTGTAGTTGTACGAGGAGTGAGAAAAAATAAATCCCAGTCTCACACAAAAGTGAGGCAAAATCTTGTTCTTACCATTCTGTTCATCCAGCTCATTCCCAATTTCCTGTCCCATTTGCTTTTGCCGGGATATGATTGAAGAAAGAGCATCGAGTCCAGCATCTTGTTCTGCACCAGAAAAATATATTAAATTACATTAAAAAGTTGCTGATATGCCAGACTACATAAAATATGTAGAAGTGAAGAAAAAGATCTATTCTGTGCTTAGGGTGCTCAAATGTATTAAGTATAATACATCAGCATAACATGAAAATTATTGTTATGGCAACAGTACTCTTAAAATAATGGAAATTATGGGTAATTAATTACTCTGGCCTGGTTGGGACATTTTACTAAGGGTCCCCTCAAAAAAAATTAAAATCCAAGACTTCAGCATTCAGTTGTTACTCAATCATAAATGCAGGGGATTTTCTGGCACGCAGAGAGAGCTCCTGATTAGCCTTTTCAAATTTTCCAAGCAACTTATAATATGAATAAAAGAAAACAGGTGATGCAAACACCAAAGAATTCAAATAGCGTTTTAAAGCAGCACGAGGATACAGTGTGTGGGAGAGCCTGAGGGAGAGGGGATGTAAGGGGCAGATCAAGGTGATGTGCTCCCACCTCTGCAGACACTCCTCTGCGAGGAACTGCAGGTACCACACAGGCCTCAGGAAGCCACTCACCCAAAATGTGCAGCTCTCCTGGCCCAAATCTGGCAGGAAGTGGCACAAGAAGAGCTCCAGGAGGCTGGAGGGCCAGAGCTCTGACCTCCAGCACAGCAGTGATGCTGCACAGAGTGAGACTGGGAGCCAAATGCTCTGGGATGGGCAGAACCCCCTTGCCTTCAACGGGATGAAGGTCTGGCACCCCAACACCTCTTTCAGCCTCCCTTTAATTACTCTTGGTGTAATTAAAAAGGCTGTTTGAGGTTCTTCCTGAACCGTGCAGACGGAGCTCCGACCATCTGAGCAGTACCTACACATATTTCCAGGCAGGCTGAACTGGGTCTTATCTGGAGACTGATTTAATTCAGTCACTTCCAACACTTTAATTGCACAGAAATGACCTCATCAACAACCTGATGTCCTCAGGCTGAAGTTTTCCAGCACTTACAAAGTTAGACATTCCTTATGGATGTCAAAAGACCCTTTTTAGACGAGTTAATTCTCACCTAGTTCCAACTCAACAATACATCCCATGCCCCCAGCACCACCACTGCAACCAGTGCAATTAGTGTGATCACCCCTGCAACCCAAAACCATGAATATGGTCAAGACCAGGTCTTTCAAAATTTGATTTAAGACGCTTCAGTTACGCATATTACCAGCACAACACTGCCCCTGCAATTACAGCAAACATCCACCTGGAACTGTTATGTTTGACACTTCCAGGTAAGAAAACTCCAGCCCAGGTTGTTGTATTGATGTTCCAGAAAACCTCTTGTACCTTCTATGATCCTTCGCTGCTGCTGCCTGAGATCATCAAAGCCAAGCCCTCTGGTTTCCTCCGATTCTTCCAAGAGCCACGGGTTGGTGACACCTCGTTTGACCCCTCCTGTCATTAGGCTAGATCTGAAAAGAACTTCAGTAAGTAATTTTCAACACAAATCCCCCTTCTTGTACAGTTTGCCCCTCTCAGACGGGCTGACCAATGGCAGCACAAGCATTTGCTGCATCTATGGGGTTCTCTACAAGCACAGAAGAAATCAGACAAAAAAGAATCTGATGATCTCCAATAACAAATCCATCCCACAGGCCCTGTAACACTACTTGGCAATGGTAAGGGAGGAGAGAACCCATTTTACATGTGAACAATTAAACTGCAGAGTGAAATGTTTACCATATACTGTATAATATTGAAATGTATACCATATATTGGGTAATATACGCACATTAAACGTTGTCTGTATGTAGAACACACAGCATTCAAAACTGCTACAAAAAGAATGTACATTCCCAGGAATACATATTATTCCTGTGTTTGCGTTGTGATCAGAACACAGACTTATCAAAACACTGCTACAGCCTTAAGCTTCCAACAGAAGAACACAGATGAAAATCAGATGAGACTTCTGATGCCCTGCAATCCTCACCAAACCTAACCAGGAACACTCCTGCATTTCAAAAATTGGAGATGCACATCACACAGCTCCCTTCCTGCATTTCCTAGTCTGGCATCAACCTGAACAAGAAGACAAGAACATGCACTCCTGAATGAAAAAGTAATCAAATAATGGGTTTTCTTTTAAAAGAACCATGGCTTGGTCATTCCAAGTACAGACACTTCCCCGGTGACAACAGAAAATAAGTTTTCCATGTCCAGGGCGCATAAATCCAAGCAGTAAAATGACACACCACTTAAATATTTTCCTCAATACCAGATTTCTGGTTTCTGCCTTTCAGCTCTTCCTTGGCTTCTCCAACAAGAAAAACCTTGTATGACAGATGGAGAATCACCTGAACCCAGAACTGCAGCTCAGGTTGGGGAAGAGCCATAGTAAGGTTGGTTGCTCTTCAGCAGTTCACAAGTGGGACATTTTGCTTTCTGCTTTGCTTTTTATAAACTCTGTATTTTATTCCCATTTAACCTTTTCTCTGTTCTTTCCCAAAGCACTTCCACAAACAACACAAGAATAGAGAGCGTTTTTAGGATCTCTCAAATTCTCAGTGTATTTTATTTACACTAAGACCTAAATTTAAATGTTGCAGCTGTTTTGTTTGTTTAATCGAGTCCAGGTCCTTCTCCAGAAGATGCTCTGAGAGGTTGCACGGTGTCCACATCTGCTCCACAGCTTTCTGTGGCCAAAGCCCCATGCCAGGAGTTCCCTCGGCACAAGGATCAGGGCCAGGAGGGGTCAAGAACCTGCTGACACGTTCCAGGCTGAAGGGCATCCAAGCCCAGCCCAGAACTCGTGTGGGATTCCTGGAGGAATGATGGGGAACTGGGGACATCTCCTGGCCGTGCGATGGATCAGCACTGCCGCAAAATAACGCAGCGTGGAGCGAGTCCGTGAATTCCAGGCACAGTTCCCACCACCTTCCCAGCTCTTCACCTCTGCTCACTGCACGTTGTAACGTGGACACTGGACTTCACCTTGAGGGAATGGATTTGTCAGAATAAACCAGGAATATTTGCTCGAGAAGCAACTGAAAAGCACTTGTTGTAAATCCCACCATCTCCCTTATCCACCCTGGTGATGCTGAACACCAGAGCACGCCCAGCCTGCCCTGCTGGGCCAGCACCAGAGAGGAGCTGGGATTCTCCTGCATTCCAGTCCCTCACACCTCCACTAAAACTCACACGTACCAATTGAGGAATCAGGATGATGAGACAAGGATACACACACCTGAAAGGCAGTTTTACACATTACCTACCTTTCTTCGTTACTTTGGAGGATTAAATATGCTTTTATTTCCTACTCTCACCAGGTTCACAAACCCAAACACGACAGAAACTACATTTCTGAAGGTGGAAAACTCATTTCAGTCCACCCAGTTCAGCAGTTCAATTGGCAAGGACACAAAATCCAGGGTAACAACATCTGACAAACTTACTTAACTAAAGCAAACGAAACATAAAGCTCTCTGCTTGCTAAAAAGAGCACAACTATTTCTGCCTGTTAAAAAAAAGCCAAGGCAAGCAAATTTGAAATAATTTGCAGCATTTGCTCCCTCCCTCCCCCCAGTGATCTGCCCTGTTCCTGTAGGTTGGGTCATGACAACTGGTCTGCTCGTTACAATAATCTTTTTGACATGTTTGGTAACTACCTTCCCACACAACACAGCAGAACTTCCTCCTTCCTCTGATCTTACCATGTCTCGCTTTGGTGGTGTGAAGATTAAAGCTTATCCAATTAGCCACCCACTGCCTCCGTCAAGTTAATCACGTAAATCTTGGAAACCATCACAGAGCAGTGGAGTGTGGGGATGGCTTTTGATTATGGGAGCAGATTTAACTAATTACAAGGCTCAGCAATGCGCCCAAGTATAAAAGGTGATGGGGTTTAAAATCAGGGAGCTATGTCACTGCTTAACAAGGGAGGGCTTATCTTCCAGAGGGCATTGTTTCACTGATAATTCTTATAACACTTCCCAAGTAACTTAGATTAGTCAACCAGCACTTACTTTAGACCAAGGCCACACATCGAGGCTTACGGCTTTAGAAGACTGATCAGCAAGAGTGAATTTGAAACAAAACCTGGGTCATATGACAATGGGGTGGATGACCACTTGAACATTCCCTTAAGGATCCCGTTCTCCTCTGGGGCTCTTTGAAGCACCCAGGGCACCTGCCTTGGCTTCACAGGTCAATCCCCATGGCAGTGCTGAAGGGCCAGGGCACCCTCTCACTTACGGTTTCACTGCTCACGCTGCCAGGCAGTGTATTTTAGGAAGCTCCAAGTTATAAATAAAATTAGTATAATTTTAACATACAAAACACAAGCTCCCTCTCTCCCTCCAAAACACCAGGGAGAGGCCACATGAGCACGGGCACTTCCAAACTCCCTCCAGTTACCATCCCAGGTGGAGATTTCCCCACAAGAACAAGTCTACAGAAGGGGCAGCATTCCCTGCAGCTGGCAGAGGACTTCCCTGCCCCACCAGCACTGGAACTGGTGTTTCCATGTCCAAGGAAATTCCGTCTTCCTCTCGACACCATTTATGCAGTGGGGTTAACTGGTACCAGCGGCTTCAAGGACTGGAAGCTGCACATGCTGGCTGCCTCGTGGGATGGCAGGTAGAGGATTTGCAGAACAAAACCACCTGCAGCAGCTCCATGACCACCAGCTCCTGCCCACAACACCTTCCCACCACAGAGCAAATGGCTCCCACCCACCTCGTGCACCAACCTTGCTATCAAATATTGTTGTCTTCCTTCTACACCATCCCTTATTTTCCATGCAGGATTGGACATGGCACAATATTAAATATATTATAAACCAGCTCAGCAGTTATGGATTACAACCCACAGCTCTCAGCATAACAGTCTCACCTCTACAGCCCACCTGCAATCCTCAGCAGTAAGAGCTATGAGAAAGAAGAATTGTTTCCAGAAAGAATCTGCATCTCCTACACCCAGAGAAAAGGCAGAGGGACAAACCTACTCCTGTGAGATCAGTCCTGGTCACAAAGTGCTCACCAACTCCCTCAGCTGCCCCTCCACGCCGTGCCCGAGGGGACGAGCCCTCCAGGGCCCATCCAGAGGCTCCCACCAGGTCCCCCTTGGCACCTGTGCCCACTGCAGCCAGGGCAGAGGGGCCCGGGGACACGGCTGGGACAGAAACAACTCGGGCAGGAAATCTCGGGGAGCTCTGACCAAACTCCAGGGGTAAAACCCACCCACGAGCTCAGCCCCGAACCTGCCCCGCTCCGGACACTCCTGGCTGAGGGTGCCGAGCCTGAGCCTCAGGAACAGCCCGAGGGCTCAGCCTGAAGCCCAGTGCCTGAAACTATGGGGTTTGGCTTGCTGTGCTTGAGAATCCTTCTCTGCTATTCCTTACAAATCCAAGGACACCCCGACACCCCAAGTACAGAGACACAGGTAAGGGGGCGAGGAGGATGTTGGACAATCCTGACCATGTTGGCTCCTGACCACATGGCCAAAGACACATCAATCCTGGGAAAACCCTGCCCCACCCCTAGATCTGACCTCACACCTCAAGCCTCAGGCATTCTCAAGGACTGGCTCCTGGAGGGACAATTCACCTCTTCTCTCACCTCTCCATCCACCTCCCAGACACTAAAGGCTCATCCCATTCCAGGTCAGAACACCACAGCTGCAGCTGGCAGGGCTTCCCACGAGTGGGAGGGAGAAAGGACACCAGAAGAAGCTCTAAAGGCACCTAAACCACTATTTTTGATCTGATTTCCTAAAAAGTATTTGCCCCTGCACAAAGAAGTGCCAGATTTCCAAAAGCACTTAACACCTCAGGGCTCCCTGATCAAAGCTGGGCACTCGATGCCTGTTTGGCAAAGGGCAAAACGCCTGTTGGGATCAAGACTGGATCACCTTCCACCTGACAGCAGAGTGTACAAACAGGAAAAATGGGAACTCACATTAAAGGTATAAAAAATATGGACTCTTTTAAAAATGTACCTGGGGTGGTTCTTACTAAAGGTGCTTTGCCTCCCACAACTATCAGAAGTTGTCTATATTTTTGAGAAATTCCAAGAGAAATCAAGACAGGACACTTAATCTATTTATCCTCTGGTGATTGACTTGTACTACCACAGCCTGATGACCTGCCCAGACAGGAGGAGGAATATTTCAATTCCTTCGTCTCCACAAATGTTTAAAGACTCAAAGAAGTTTGACATGTGATTCCCAGAAAGCCAACCTCTCTGGTTGCTTCTTCCACTTCTGCCTTTTGAATGGTGTGAATCCATAGGGAATTCTGCCCCATTCCAGACCCTGTTACAACAACCTGCACAGATCTCTCTCCAAGGAGAAAAGAGAGGAGAAGATACTGAAATTGCCATTGAAAACCAATTAAAGGAAATTTAACTGACCCTGCTCAAGCGGAGTCACGTGAACAGCACAACCTTTTCCCTGGAAAATTCCAGTGGCATCTTAATTAAAGCCGACATGCCGGAAGGTAAAGGAATGCTGTCCCAAAGGAATGGAGCGTCCTGCCCCGAGTGCTGGCCCCAGTTGTCACTTGGGATCAATACTGAGAGCATTAACAAACTGTACTGCACAACCAGAAACAGCTTTACAGCAGCTTTAAAAGGATGTAAAACTCACTGAATGGTGACCAAACATAAACGCAGATTAATTCTGGTGAAACCCTCCCAGCTCCAGGCCAGGGAGACAATAAATATGTGATCAGTGGTGCAAGAAGGTTAATGAAAGGAAGGACTGCTGGAAAAGTGTGTGCTGTCACATCCGAGATGGATTAGATACAGAAAACCAGCCCCAAACCCGGGAGAAGTGTCACGGCAAGAACTTCATCAAACAACAGGTGCTGATTTTTCTAATGCAGGGGAAAAGCTGAGACTTGGCCTTGGACACATCCAGAGTGGGCTCTGCCTCCTCTGGAACCCAAAGCTGGGCCACAACTCTGCACAGATGTTAAAGGAACCCCGAGCTGTCAGTGGCAGCTGGACCCTACGGAACCTGTGGGCTCTGTGCCCGAGACCAGCTCCTTCCAAGCTCCTTCCAAGCCCCTTCCAAGCCCTTTCCAATATCCTTCTAAGCTCCTTCCAAGCCCGTTCCAATATCCTTCCCTACCAACACACACACACAGTCCAGGCTTAGGCCAAAGAGGAAGGCTGGACTTAGTGGCACAAGATCCAGGCTTTGGCTTTGTCTCTGCCTCTACTCCTGAAAATAAGACCCACAAGGGAGACTTTGGAAGTGGTGTGAATTCAACAGACAGAATAGCTGGCATAATTTATCTACTTTATAACAAAAGCAGTTAAAAGAGAACTATAAAACATCAAGCCTTGCAACACTAGCGAACAAATACTCTCTCTGATGTTATCTTGTGCTGGAAAATACCAGTTTCCCTGATCATTACTAATGGAGGGTGAAATTATCATGGTATTTTCATGTTTTCCTCCTGTTTGCCTTGATACCTTCTTGCTTAAATCCTCCACCTGTGCCTGTTCCACAACAGTACCATGACAACACTGTCCTGCCACAGCAGCAATGGCCACAATTCTGAAGGTCATGTCATGGAATATCACTGAGGGTCATGAAATCACAGACTATGCGGAGCTGGAAGGGACCCACAGGGATCACATCAGTTAATGGACTGCTCAGAGCAGGGGACACAAAAGAGCTTTGTCACATCACAGTCCCCACAGACATTTTCCCCATTTACTGTGTCACATGTTTTGGTTGACTCAGTGACAGATGTAAGAGCCAACACCAACTGGACCAATTGGATCTGCACTAAGCTGTGGAGAAGCCAAACCTCAAACAGTTGTTCGCACTCGATCAAAGTCTGCAGCTTTATGACCTGCAGCAGGTGCTGCAATGACGTCTGGGGATGCAAAAAAAACAAACAAATCATAGTCACAAATTACAGGATGGTTTGGGTGGGAAGGGACCTTGAAGCTTCTCCAGTGCCCCCCCCTGCCATGGGCAGGGACACTTTCCACCAGCCCAGGTTGCTCCAAGCCCCATCCAACCTGGCTTTGGACACTTCCAGGGATGGGGCAGCCTCAGCTTCTCTGGGCAACAAAGGTTGCACAGGCTGTAACAAACACCACATCAAAGAACAAGAGCACTGAAACCAACCCCTACACCATGACACTGAACAGACCCTCCCAAAATACATATACAGATGTGAATGCAGAGAACTACCAAATGAACTTTGAGCATCTCTTATATCTGCTAAAGATACACAAAAAAGACAAACTAGGAAAAAAATCTTATTTTTAGCAGTTATGGTAGGACAGCACACTTACATTTGTACCCAGTTTTTTACTACACAATAGCTTCAAAGTTGTCTTTGCCTTTTCAAAGGGTGTCAGAGGGTGGATCAGGCTCTACTCAGGGGGGCCCAGCGATGGCACAAGAGGAATGGGTAGGAACTGATACCCAGGAAGTTCCAACGGGACAGGAGGAATAACTTTCCTGTGCAGTGACTGACCACTGAACAGGCTGCCCAGAGAGGGGGTGGAGGGTCCTCACTGGGGATATTCCAGAACTGTCTGGACACAATCCTGTGCCATGTGCTCTGGGATGGCCCTGCACAAGCAGGAAGGTGGGACCAGATGCCCCACTGTGGACCCTTCCAACGTGACCCACTCTGGGATTCTGTGAACATCAGAAAGAGACTCATGTATTGTTTCAAAAACGTGAGGAGTCAAAAGTAAATGAAGTTTTTTTCTAAGACTGAGGACAAAAAGGTGAGACACTTCCACAGGAGAGCTCTAACACTCCCTCCCACCAGTGACCTTACACACGCACATGCAAAATGTCAGGCTGTGTATTTGCTGCAGAAAGGGTCCAGTGAATGCAATGCATTAGGAAATGCTGTCACTTAGAAGCACAAACTATAAACAAACAAAAAAAAAACTAAAAGTCTGTGTTTCTACTGCATGTGTACAGTGCAGCAGCAGAGTCCCACTGCTCAGAGGCAGGAGCTCCAGCACGGGTCAGCAGAGGGCAGGAAGCTCCACTCAACCACATCGTGTGCCCCAGCCCACACAGGGAGCTTTGTGCAGGGCTCCCAGGGCCCAGCACAGTCCCTGCAGGACCCACAGCAGCCTCAGCACTCTGGCCCTGCTGCAGCAAAGCTTCCCAAATGTCACCCAAATGGGTGCCTGGGCCCTACAGCCATGAGGCATCAAAAACTCCTGAGAATGCAGGTTCACTTTTTTAAAAATACAAAGCTTTAACCTGATGTTTTACCAGTTACAGTCTGGACTTGGGAGTAATTTCACTGACCACAGAAACTGAGCCATCTCTGCCCTCAGACACTCCAGCTCCACCTCTGCTCTGCACCACTCCGCAGGACACACCACTTGAATGTGCAAAATTCAGGAACAGCAAATGCAATTATCTGTGCTGGGATTTAGCCAAAGTGGTAACTCTCACATGGAGCAGTATTGGAGACCTGTGTGGGGTCAGGAGACAAGTAAGTCACATTCTGACATTGGGGCTTTTAATTTTTTGCACGAGTGTTTGCTCAGGGATCAAAGCAGATCATCCAGGGAATCATGGGGGTGTGTCTAAGGCTGTCCCTCAACACCTGCCACTTCAACTCCAGTGAACTGCCATGGCCCAAATCCTGTGCTAGGGTACATCCACGATCATTTTCTTACAGAGGAAGGAGGAAATGGCACATTCATTTTGCTGTCATTTTGCCTGGCTAACAGCTTAGGAAGGAGGCTGGTTTATTGTCACCCCTTTTGTCCTCTCTCTCCTCTGGGAATAAATTCATTGGGCAGTTTGAACACATTAAAGGAAAAAGAAGTCTCAAAGAAAAATCAACTTTTATAACACAAATGAAGAAGCAGAGGAGAAAGAGCCTCGTGAGCCCCTGGCCCATCTCCAGCCCATGCAGAGCTCCAGGCTGAGCCCAGGACACTCCAGCCAGGACACTCTTGCTCCTCAGCAGGACACACACGCTCAGGCACAAACTGAAGCCACAAACAGGTCTGAAGTTCAGCCCACGGGAGCAACATTTGGAGTGGAATTCCATGGGGAAAAAATGAAATTCAAAAGGCCACAACAACCCATTGTCCTCACCCCACTGCACACGGAGCTCGTAGGGCGCCACGTCTGCAATGAAAATGTCTTTTTATAGAATTATATCAAATCTGTGCCTAACGTGGTTTGTTTGTTATGGACACATCACCCATGTGATCCCAACAAACCCAACCTGTGCTCTGCTAATAATTGATTGACTCAGGCAATGGGCTTGAACTTCGCATTCAAGAAAAGGCTCTGCCTTTCCTCCTGGTCAGGCAGAGACCACCAAGGCTGTGTCAGAACCTGTCAGAGGTAACAAACACACCTCCTTCCACTGGAAAGGAATAGCACAAGGAGAGCACAACTGGAAGACTATTACTCTCCCCAGCTGTGAAGGACACACCAAAATGGAAATTGAAATGTCTTCCATCTGAAGGCCCTGCTGCCTGCTGCACAATGTGGTCACTGAGGATTGTCTGAAGCTTAAGCCTCATGCTGACAGTTTTCTTCCCAGCAATTCACACAGACATTGCATGGTGGCACCCACCAGTCCTACACAGACCAGTTAGTCAGGTATTACCTCTTCTGAGCAGCTCCCACTCCCCCATCCTCCCCAGCTCTGCAGACATACATGACCCTGCCACTGAAGGCAGCACATCATTTCTAAGGAAATCAAATGTCCTTTGTTACCTGCAGAGCTAAAGGAGTTCAATGGATGTTTTAACATTGTCCTCAGACATCCTCGAAGCACAGATTCTACTGTTCATTTGAGGTGACAGTGCCATACCTTGTCATATCTGGTTCTGTGCCTTCATTCTTGTAAGATGCTTCAAGTTGTTTATATCGTGTGAGAAGGTCATCCACCAAATTCTGCCTCCTGTCTCCCTCCAGCTGTGTGCTGATGGCACTTGGTTAAGGAACAAACTTAAAAACATTGAAAAACTTGAATTTAATTACATAAAATAATATCTGTTATACATTCTTAAAATAAATCAGGTCCCCCGATCATCAAAGTGAACTAGAGTAACTATTTTAACTCAAGCAAAGTCTCCAATATCTAAGAGGGTAGGTCATATTTTTCTGAATGTGCTTCTGAACTTTACACATCTCAAACAAAAAGTTTCATACAGTGGCCACAGAATGATCTTCAGGTCATCATCTCAAAGTAGTAAGAGAACTGGAAGGTCATTTACTGCCAAATTAGCATAAAGAATAGCACTTCCCCCTCCAAAACCCAACACAATTCTTCTTTTGTTAATTACTAAGAAGCCCTAAGCAGCTGGCCTCCTCTCTAACACTCAGAGTTTAACAGGACTGCATGGATTAAGTTCAGGGAAGGATAAGACTTCTTAAAAGAGCTCCAATTCACACTGTCACAAATAGAGCAGGCCCAAACAGAACAGAGGTTTTAAAACCGGTGGGGTACTTCACATCTCATTTCACTGGGGGCTCTAACACAGATCAGAGGAGTAGTTCCCAGCCAAGTGATCAGAGAACAACCAAAAATTTCCTTTGAGCATCTGTTTCTATTTGCAATTCATGAGCAGAACAGCCCAACAGTCAATGCTGCAGCAGAACAACAATTCAGCAGTGTCTCTGAAAGACAGAAAGCCCTGAAGTGCTTCGGCTTCAACAGGGAATGTGTGTTTGCTTTTTTAAATTAACCTCAGTGACTTCTGAAGGACTACTAACCCTCTTCCAAGTACTGCTGAGTGGATTATGCAACACTGAACTGATCCGTGTGTGTTTTCTGCCACAGCAGTAACATTTGTCTGCTCTCAAGCACTCACTGGACAGGGAAGTGACACCCCTGGCCACCAGCACAGCACTCAGGGGCCAGGGCTTGGGAGAGATTTCTGCTGTACCGAGCTTGAATTTAACATGCCCTCATCAAAACAAACTGCTCCTGGACACCTTCAGGGAGATGCACATACTTCTTTGACTCCTTAGGCCTGACCCTCCCAGCATAGGGAAGAAGCAGCAAACCCAGGCCACAGGGTAACACTCCTAGAAGAAAACCTATGATTTTTTTTTCCCAAGGCATATTTTGCATCATTTTGACATCGTTCTGAAGACAGAGCCCTGCTGTTGGACCTTGAGTCAGTCAAAGCCAGGACATCAACAGCCCCACCCACAGCCCAGACAAGGCTTTATCCCCCCTTTAACCAAGACCTGGCCAAGAGAAAATACCAATGACAAATGACCTTGGCTCACACACCAGCACTGGGCAGTGCCAGCATGGCACACGCAGCACAAGGGCAGCCCTGAGATGGCTCAGACCACTCTGTTAAGCTCCTCTCTGCGCACAAGAGGTAAGCAGAGCCAGTCTCGTGCCCACCATCCCAGAGGGGCCCAGGCTCCCAGCCCTTCCTGCATTACAGCTGCAATGAAAATGTGACACAGTACCACAGGGAAAGTTCCAGTGACAAGGTCTGCAACGGGAATGAGGGGAAAACCTGGACTGTGTGGTAGAGCAAACACAGCATATTTTTTCACTCAGTCCCACAACACAGATGGGTCACGGAGTGATGTTTACACAGATACATTTGGTGTGTTGACACTGCCCGAAGCAGCAACTCCTTCAGCTGATCAATCTTCTCTCTGAGATTCTGCAGTGATGATCTGATTGCCACATTGATCTGCAGGGGAAGACAGAGATTATGTCAGGTTTTTTACCCTCAGTTATAGTTGCATAGAATTTCATACTGCGTCATGTGACAATATATTTAAATTCAACTCTACAGGTGTGAAGGGCTTTGTTCAAACTCCAGAAAGCCAAAAGGGAGTGACAGAGTTCACAGCTCTGGGCTGTTTACAAAACAATGGGAGAAATAGTTCTACTTTGACAAACACAATTCTAAGGCATTAATGCTGTTGAATATGGAAAGCTGTCTTTCAAGTCTTTATAAACACATTCCTTTTTATGGGCAAAACATTTCAGCACATTTTAATATTTTCCAGATAGTTTTCCAGTTCTTTCCTCTGATCTTTAACACAAATAAAAGAACCATCTTCTTCTGCCAACAGGTTTCTTTCCCAGCATCCGGGATTAGAGGGAAGGTTGCTACAGATTCAGATTCCCTCCACCAAACTCCTCCAGACTTTAAACTAAAGATCCCAAAGAAATCCAGATTTCCTATCTCCCTCCTCTGGGACCCCGATCCTTTCTCACCTGTGACCTGCCCAGGATTCAGATGTGACTGTTCTTACTGAAAATACAGTTCAGTCATTCACATTCTCCCCCTCCGCAAGCAAGCCTCAGGCTTGCAGGAATCCTCCTCTAGCCCCACCCCTTCCCAAGTCAGGCTGACACTGTCCTCTGGGTTTTTCCCCCTTACATCTCACTTTTCATTCGTTCCATAGAGACTTCCAGGAAAAAACACTGTAACTGCAATTAACTAAGCCAGTCATCCTAATTAATACTATGTGCTTCTTGTTTACAAGCTCTTAGCCCTGCTGTTGGTTACAATGGGCTGCAACCTCAGTTCCTCTGTTCCTCAGTGAGGAACTTGGAACAGAAGAGGAGTATCTGCTTTGGCTCATTCCAGCTTTCTTAGAGACACAGAGGCAGCAGCCAGACAGCAGCATCTTGCTGAATGGGATCACATCACACCCAGTAACTGCGCAGGAGAGCCCCAAACGCCCTGAAAACACCAGGACTTTAAATCCCTCTGCCTCTGCGAGGCTCGTTCTCAAACACCACTAAACTCAACAGGAAGCAGATGCAACCACGCTGAGGCCTCCAGAGGACACACCCAAACCCCCCTTCAGACCCAAAGCAGCCCAACACCACGGCAACAATTCCCAAGCCAGGATGGGGTATCAGTGCTGCTGGGAAGGCTCAAGATGCTGCAGGTCCTCCAGTTCTGCAACCTGGTCGTAAGAGCTCTTTTAAATTCATGTGTTCTCATGCCCAGGAGGAGAATGCTGCATTTAACCGACTCCTAAAGGTGACATGGCCAAGGAAGTCATCAAACACAGACATCACTGGCCACAACTGCAGTGTGACAACACAGGATATCACTTCCTTCAGAGAAAAAAAGAAGAAAAATGGAAAAAAGAAACCAACGGAAGCCTTAAGATCATGTCGATAGAGCAGTTCTCACACATGGTAAGTGCTGGCTTGAAATCTTTCCTTACAGTTTATTTTTCCATTTTAAATGTTATGCTCTATTTTTGGCTCAGCAATAAGCAACAGGGTTTCCAGCCATTCTAATGGCAACGTAATATAAAAATAAAAACTTGTTTACATTCTTCCTAACAGGTAAATAATGTACAAAGATATTTTCCTGCATTAAAGCACTCAGGAGGCACAGAATACATGATTGCTCAGCCATGGATTTCTCAACAGGCACTTCTGTTTTGAAAATAACTCTCTCCTCATTGGAAATTTGTTTATAGTACAATCAAACACTGCCAAATATTCATCTTTACCTGTTAATGGATTAAAGGGGGATTAACTGGAAAGCACAGGGCATGGAACAAGTGATTTTATGACAAAGTAAGTCACCCATGTAATGTTTCCATAAAACACAACCTCGGAGAGTTACAGCCCCAGAAAGGCTTCGAACAACACAAACACAACGTTTTGTTGGGGGTTTTGGACACGTCACGGATGGCAATGATGGAAATAGAGAACTTTGTCCTCTATAAATACAGACAGATTAAGCAGCAATCTTTTTATTAGTTTTCTATTGTTTGGGCATATCTGTACAATTGGAGACAATTCATAATTGAGAAAGCAGGGACAGTGCCAACCTCCAAACACTCCTCCCAGTGCTACAGCCAGAGAAGACACTTCTCTCAAATGCCACTTAGTTGGGCCTTTTGAAACCTCTGTTCAGTTCATTTGAGTCATTCATTCAGCAGCACTGATTATTGTACAAAGCCTACACAGTTTTCATCAACATTTCTTCATGGGAAACATTTCAGAAATGACATTTTATTTTAAAAGCTGATGGGTTTTAAACTGGCAGGGAAGATTCAGTGATTGGGCATCATATTAAACCCCTGCTATAAAGGGGTGCAGAGCCCACAAGATAAATCAGTGGGGGTTTAATTATGTCAATTATTATAAAAGACCACCTCAAGGACTTGCAGTCTTTTTTTATCTTAACAGAGCCAAGGGAGTTGTCGATGGCAGGAACCTGCTCCTGCACTGCCTGAAGGAAAGGACAAGGCTTTAAGTCCTAGAGAAGCAGCTTCCTGAGAATCTTCCCGTTTCATTTTAGTTTCTAAACATGAAGTGTGAAAACGTGGAGAACATAATATTCCTGGGTAAGCTCTAACTTTCACTTCTCATTCAGATTTAATTTTGGTCTTGTCTTTTGTCAAAAACGGAGCTAAACCAAGGCTGCAGAATTCCTGTTTCCGCTGATGCAGAGCCCCTGCAGAGGGCAGAGATCCAGCCCTGCGGGGAGAAACCTCTGCCCAGCACTGCCCGAGAGGGGCCCGGAGCAGCTGATGCGCATCGCAGCACCCCGAGCCCCGGGACCTCCGGGAACAGCCCCGCTCCCGGCACAGGCAGCGGAGCGCGCCCGACCCTCCCCCGGCTCCTCCTTTTCCCCTTTAGGACCAGCGTTATCCCACACACGCAGATCCACCTCTGTTAAATCCACACGGGTGGGTGTTTGTGACGCTGAAAAGCCACCGCCAGTTCAGAGTTCGCGTTGTTTTCTTTACGGACCCCTCACAGAGCAGAGCGCCGGCGTTCTGTTCCTGCCCCAAACACGCCCCGTCCCTGCGCTGGCACCGGCACGGCCGGGCTGGGCCGGGGCAGGAGCGTCACCCCCGGCCCGGCCCCTTCCAGCAGCGCCCCCCGCACCCCCTGCCCGGGGCCTCGGGGCTGCCCCTCCGGCCCCCGGAGCCAACACACAGCCCCGAGCCCGCGGGCTGAGAGCTCAGCCCGGACCGGCACCGTCCAGAGCGGCTCCATCGGAACCCCCGTGCCCAGAGCACCTTGGCCGAGCTCTCCCCGCTCCGCTGGCACCGGTTCCGCTCCTGCAGCTTCTCGGCGATGTCCTGGGCGAGCCGGCGAGTGGCCTCGAGCTGGGAGAGCCTGCGGGGAGCGGGGACGGCTGAG
>VWZG01002152.1:0-53577 GCA_013396735.1 Grallaria varia
TATGGTGTTAGAGGAACACTGTAAACATACAACTCGTTATTTTTTAGAGACTGATTTTTCTTCTGTGATAGCACCTTAGCTTATTAAAACTGAATACATTTGGGGATAGGATTGCGTCGGGGAGCTGGAACAGGGGATGTATTTCTTTTTTGTTTTTTTAAGACTGGAACAAATCTTGAGATCCTAACTCCTTAAAACTGATAAGGATCGCAGAATTTTGTTTCCAATTTTTGTTTTGCATTGTGCATCATACGCATTTGTGCTTTTTTTTTTTTCCAATGAATGCAGCTTAGAAATAAATTGAATGGTTGCTCGTTCTGTTACAAACAATTTTGCTTTTCAGCTCTCTTGAATTATCACAGTGTTACTGAATGAAGTTGTAGGCCTGCAGGAAAACTATGCTTAAACCTCATTGAGCTCCTCACTTCTTCCTTAAAAAACATTGGACTGAGGTTTAGTTAATTTAGAAATCTTTTTTTTCCAATCTTATTTGAGCCTAAAAGTAGGTGACAGTGTCACTTAAAATGACAGAAAAAAAAGTACGTTTGGTACTCCAGGTAGCTGAAACGAAGCCAGACAACAGCTTATCCTTAGTTATATCTCCAGTGATGTCTTTATTAGCACTGAAGGACATTTCAATGTGTGGTGAGTGGAGAAAAGGTCTGAAAGGAGCAAATTCTGCCACTGAACACCCATCGTGGTTTCAAGAGGGGTCAGAGTGCCAATAAGGGCTGGATTTGGGCTGGACCCTTCTGGATGTGGTGGGATATAACTCCCTCAGGGAAAGATAATTGAGTGGCTGCTGCCTCCCATGCTCCTGAGCTTTGGGGAAAAAAAAGCTCTTATCTTTCCAAAAAGTGCTATCCAAAATGCTGCTAGAGGCACAGTGTGAAGGAGAGCATCCACTCGGAGGGTACAACCTCACAGACTCTTCACTGAGCAAAAACATGAAGAGGTCCTTTATATCCTAGAGAAACTAGGGGTAGTGTTCAAGTCTTGGTAACTGCAAAGCTGTCGGCATGGGGTGGGCTCTATCCAGGCACTCCAGGTTTGTTTGTCATGGTCAGAAGGTGCTGGTAGAGTGTGGTGCTGCAGTACAGCTTTGGCTGGCTGTCCACACAACGCCTTTGTGCAGCCGGCCCTGGGCTGACAGGAAAATTAGCTTGTCAATGTCATACAAAGCAGACTGAAAATACTGTCAGGTGGCACTCAGAATTTGTGTTCTGCATGTTGTATAGTCTATAAAGATGACAAGCAAGTTGCTGACAGAGTAATATTATAAGGCGATGTACTACATGCAGATCATAAAGGATTTAGTTTTAGGGCTTAAGGCTAAAATCCCACTCCTGCAGTTTATTACCCAACAATATTCCAGTAATGAGCTTTTTGATTCTTTTTCCCCCCTACTACTAGGAAGATTTACTGAGGTACTCTCTAAATTCTCTCCACACGTTTCCAAGAACTGTATAAAACTGGGGTGAAAGCCCTGTTGCTTACTAAGACCAAAAAGACCTTTCAAACACCTCTGCTGTGTCACAGATTAGCACACATCTGCGCATGCTTCAATAAAAACACAAAACAAAATCACGTGGCTGTGAGCCATATGAAATGAGGCCACGGGTTTGCATCTTCTCTGTGGGTCTTTTACTCCTCAACCAAGTATAATACCAGTAATGGGGATAAGTGTGTGGGGAGAGAGTTAAAAAAAAGACCACTTGTGTCTCGAAGACCTTCATGCTGCCAGTTTCTTGAGCCCTTCAATATCAAATTTTCTGTGAAGCACCCTGCATGTTTTTGGGTAACTGTCAAAAAAAAAAAAAAAAAACCAGAAAAAGCATTTAAAAATCAATTAGAAAGAAAAACATTGAAAATAATCATCTGCTACTCAGGTATCCTACAGCATGGCCCATGACTCTCCATTTGTCAACAGTGCACTGGACCATTCATGTAGAGTATTCTGCCTGTGATTTTTTGGGTAGCATCTGGTGCAATGAGGTACTGGTGCATCACTAGGGCTTCTGAGCACTGCAGTAATACATACACCAAATAAACAAAAATCACTGTTCTGTACACAAGGATTTCCCCAAATCTTGTTTTCACAGGCCCTGTATCAGGACTGCACTTAAGCCCATTTAAGGAGCATCCTGAAGAGTAAAAAGAACAACTTAAAAAAACAGGAAAAAGGAGAAAAAAAAAAAACCAACAAAACAAAGCAAAACAAAACCAAAACAGTTTTCTGAATTGCAAAAACAAACATCTTGCCCTTGTAATGCTTCTTCCTTCCATATTATCCAAAAACTGGGGTGCAGCAGTTCTGAGATAATTAGAAGCACATTTCAACAAAAGACACATATTGGAGATCTCCTTAAGATGCCTGCCTAGGCTTTACAAAACACTACATAGAAAAAAAAAGAAAAAGAAAAAAAATATAAAACCATGAAAAGAGCTGCCAATTGGACAACATGGGGAAGAAGTTCGATCCCATGTTGGTTTGTTTTACTTTTCTTTTTCTTTATTTTTTTTAAGCTATTTCTTAAATAATAAATGCACATGAAGTGTTAAATATGTATATACTGTATTTCAAAAAAATTGAAAAAATCAAACAAATGGGGCACAAGATTGTTCTATAAGTCGTGCTGGCTAATTTTTAGTTTGTATTCATAAGTGGTTTTTAAAAGCCTTTTTTAAAGTGTAATTTGCATGTTCTACTTTGATTGTATGTAAACATATTTTAGAGCAAAAAAATGTATTTGTATTTTATTGAATATAGAGGCAAGAAAAAAACTTGTACATTGTTTGAAATGTTCTTTTTGTAACAGTTTTTATTCATGAAGCATTTTTGTACATTTAAAAATGGATATGGACTTGATGTTCTTTGAGGCTTAGATACATCTGGCATGCTTTAATGTCATGCTCCTTCATGATCTTAGATGTTGGTTTTTAAACATTTTTTTCTAAAACATAGCTCAGTCTTTTCGCTACCAAATCAGGTTAGCACAGTATAGAGCACTTAACTAAAAAAAAAAAAGAAAAAAAAAAGTTAATCCTATTCATATGTTATTCATTGTGTGAAATTAAAGGAATTCAATTCAGTCTAACATGAGTTGTGAATTCTTTTGTCTTATTTTCCATCTGTTTCCCATCACTAGGGAGTTTAATAGCTTTTGGGATACTAATACCATGCGTTCACAAGCCCTCTTTATGGTAATGGAGAAAAACATGCTTCAGTTCTCTTCTTTTTTCTTTTATTATTTTTTTCTTTTATTTTTCCCAGAATATTCTTAAAAGTTAAAAATGGACTGTGCCATGAGCCCCACGGTCAAAAGGGGGTTTCACACTTTAGCACTGTGCCTTGTCACTAAATGAACAGAAACATCTCTGGTCGAAATTGTGTCCCCAGACACCAGTAGGGCAGAACTTGCCACCCAGGTGGGATTTCCACTCCAGAAGCAGATGGAACGTCCCACTCCAGATCCCTGCAGGGAAGACAGTCCCAGGGGCTGGGTTATGGATAAGGGGGTGACAGAAGCCAACCCTGTCCTCACTGAGCATCACAGAAGAGGGGCTGTAGGCCAAGGGGTATTTTCCATTCTCTGAAGCCTCATGCTGTGACTGTGGGACCAGGCCCTGGTTGTAGCATGGTTTTAGGTTTCTTTTCCAAGTTGCTGCTGAGAGCGGTTGGCTAACATTGTACAGTCAGCCTCAGCATCCACAAGTTCCTCTGCAGCAATGCCAGATTGCATCTTTTTCCTCCTCCTCCTCCTCCAAGGTGGTCCACCACCTTCCCCAGTGGCTCAGCAACCTGCGGGTGGAAATTAAATCTCATCTCATCTCATCTCCTTGAGAAATCAGCGATGCTCAGGCAGGGTCGATAACTTAATGTCCTCTCACATTCTTCCCTTCTGAAACTTCCTGGGAAAGGATGGTCTTGGTGGAACCAGCTCATCCAACCGCAAAGACAACTCCTCCGATTGCTGTTTTGACAGCTGTTGCTTCACGTTACTGTAGTAGAGCTGCTCCAAAGATCTCAAATGTGATGGGGCTTTTTTTCCCCCCCTCCCCCTCTTCTCTCCTCTCTCTCCCTTTAATATATGCATAGCCCCAGCTTTTGACAACAGTTTGTAAAAGTGATGACATCTTCTCTCACTGGGTTTTATCAGGATCTGTGATGTATAAGCTACTGGTCTCCAACTCTAACCACATTTTAGTAAAAGGCCTGCAGTAAGGCTCCCTTGGAAGTGTCTGTGAACTGCCAAGTTTCGTGATTGCTGCTGCAGCATCTCAGGACTGTTCTCTCCTCCTGCCAACTCTTTTCTGAGATTTAGCTCCCATTGCCACTGTTCCTCTGTACTTTGGTGGTGCCACCTCACAGCCACAATGTAGCACTGGGGAACAATGCTGGGGATGTTGGGTTTCTGTCACTGGAAGGGTCAGGGCATGGTGGACTCCATCTGTGATGTGTTCATGCTTTTTTTGCCTCTGGTCTCTGTTTTTCCACCAGACTGCTGACCACATGTAATGTCAGAAGACCATCCTCCCCACCAGTCACCTTCTGGGCAGGGAGGAGTCTTTGGTCATCAACCCACCCTAGTCTGCTTTCTCAGGGTCAAGTCAGACTCTTTCTGTGATCCCTCTGTGACTGTTTCATCTGCTAACTACTCCATCACTGTTTGCTCCTGTGGATTGAACCACCTCTGAGAAAAACCTTAGAAAGTGGTTAAGAACAAAGTTTAGGAAATTCACAAGCTCTGGTAGGTTGCCCCCTCTGATGGCCTCCAGTAGCTCCTGAGAGACTGTTTTCTCATCTCAGTTTGCATGGGTTCAGTGTTTTACAATTAACTTGGAATACTTTCACTGTTAATCTCTGCCCTGAAATAATGCCAAATAATGAAAACCTCAAGTGGGCTGGAGAAATAATGTCATTTTTTCATTATCCTCATTTTTCTTCTGTACATCCTTAGCTCATAAAAGTTGTGAAGCTCTGCTCAAGCCTTCTTTGGCCATCCTCCATATTGTTGGAGTTAGAATTTATGAGGGAATTTCACAGTCCACCCTCAAGGTGTGGATAAGGAGATGTGTGCTAATCCCTTGGGACAATGTATGACCTTAATTCACTTTTTATAGTGGAGGATGTTTGTATTCCCTGGGATAAGGAGGCTGACCAAGGGGGTGTTATCTCATCCACAGCAGGAAGAGGCAAGACTCACCCTTTAGCCCCCCTTGTTCTCATGGTACCATTTCCCACCAGACTCTGGAGCTCTCTCACATGTTGACTTTATTTTTTGTCAAGGAAATTTTAGTTTCTGGAGATGCCTGCAGCTTGTATGAAAGTTGTGTGAGCTCATGACAGGATTATTTGGTGTTCTGTAACACAAAGCATGCACATAATTTTAGAACAATGCTACTGTTACTGACTAAGTAGAAAAACGTTCCAGTGACTTTGAGGGGATCAGTGACAGGACCCTACTCAAAGCCCTTCAGCACACACCATCTGGGAAGCTCCAGAAAGCAAAGGCAAGCAGAGATGTCAACCTAAAAAAAAAGATATGTTTGGCCTTTCCTGAACAATTCATGAACCACATCACTGGTGCCTTAGCACAGGGTTTCAGAGCTAATAGCAAGCACAGAAATTACAATGAAGAGTGGTGTATCAAACAGTCTACACATTCTTTTTTGCTGGGACCTGCAGGAATAACTGGTGTGAAAGCACCATGGGACTTGTAATAGGACTTTGACAGAATGCTAGTGCAATCGAAAGTCATTTCATGATGACAATCAACTTTCTTTGTAACACAGAAAAAGACACACTGGTCCACATTCTCAGTTTATGCAGATTAGCACTATCAGTTTCAAATGTGTTAAAGCAATTTTCAGGAGGAAAAGATCTGTTTTCATTTTCTTCATGGAAACTATTTATTTCAAAGACGCTTTGGAGAGCCGCTAGTTAATAGGATGCAATAAAAATTACTCTTGTTTGTTGCCTGTAAGAGGTGCCATATTGAAAAAACAGATCTGTGTTAAAGATTCGCGTTTATGGAAAACTGGTTCAGCAACACCATAGCCAAGTCACCACAGTTTTGTTGGAGCTCTGGTGGAAGGAAGAAGGTAAAAGAAGTGGAAAGTCCTTGTGGAAAAGATGAAACAGTGTTCTATGTACCAGGTAGTTATTTAAGGATTAATATCTACTCCCCATGACACTGCTATAAAAACAGTGTGAAAGAAATTTCCATGTCCTAAAAATCAAGAAGTTCTCAGTCCTGCATAAGTCAAGCATATATGAAGCCTAGTGTTCCTTCTGGAATGCTTTAAGTAGATGTAGTTTGTATGGCATCTCTTTGTCCCACAGGACTTAATACCCTTCTGGGCCACCTCCAGTCAGTGATGGAAAGCACAGAGCAGGAATCCTACTCTCTCTGTACTTTTCCAGGTTACTTGCTCCAGAAGAAGAAGGGGAAAATCCCAAGTATAATTGTTTGATTGTCCCTGAACAATTTTGAAAGGCATGAAAATATTTCTTGCCTCTCTCCATTCCACTCCCATGCATGCTTATATCTGGCAGTTCTTAAACTGTCCACAGATATTGTTGGTAAATAATGTTCCAATCGAATTGATAGAATTTTTGTCTCAAAGGGAACAAAATTCCCACTTCATCTTCCTGATTTAGCATGCCACAATACTATTTGTGGACTCCAATAGCTCTTGGTGTCTTCTACTTGCCTTGCCTGACATTCTGTTTATGTTCTCAAAGAACAAGTATATCTGGCAGAAAATTAGTTTAAAGGGGCAAACTGCAAGGGCCTTTGCAAGGCAAGGAAGAGAGCACATGAAGAGCTTTTGAGGGTGAGCATTTTCAGAGCATGGCAGAACACAATTAGAGAAGGGATGAAAAGTGATCTCTTAAGGAAGCAAATGATGATGTGGCAAAGCTGTAACGAAGCTAATGGCAAAGGAGGGCACTGCATACTTTTCTAGAAGGCAGGAAAAAATAAAACAGCACATTTGAAGGGGAAGCTGTGACTTCTGAAACACAAAAGGGCATTCACTGAAGGGAGGGAGAGGCTGGAGGATATGAAGATTTAGGTCATGGAGAGAGTATAAAAATGGATCTTGTGACAGAAGATGGAAGAGGCAGCCTTCTTGCTTACTGAGACTTTATTGCTGCTTTCTAAGCTGACACAGCACTCCTCATTTATCCTCATTAAACAGCTACCATCAGGGCATAGTTAGTGACCATTACCCCTTAATTCTCTCCCTTTAAACTGCAGATAAAAAGCTAGCTACTTCAAGAAGGAAAACTTTCTTTGCTTGAAGTATTGATAGTTACAGTTTCCCAAAATCCTGTCAGGGATCAGCAAATGACAACAAAAGTCTGACAACAGACAGCACTTGTGCAGAAGTCTGCCCACAATGATGAGAATTCAAGGAGATGCCCTTTCTGATTAAATGGACATAGCTTTATTCACTTCAGCAATAATAATGTTTAGGTTCTGTTGATCCCATATCTTCAGGTCTAATGGAAGCTGTCCCTGCCCATGCGAGGAGTGTTGGAATGAAACGATATTTAAGGTGCCTTCCATCCCCTACCCCAAATACTGGCACTTGCTGTGTGTCTCAACAACATACTTTCTCATGGGGTTGGACAGAGCTTTTTGCCCAGGAACAAGCCACTCTGCCATCCTATTCTTTAGAGAAGGCAACCAAAACACTGTCCATATCATCCAAATTGTACAGTGCTATTGGATGCCTTCATTTTGAAGTCCCACACTTGGATCTGTGTTTTCTGAACATCCCAAGAGGAGGCCATGGATCCAGTTTAGAAGCCTAACAGAGGCAAACCTTCCAAAACTTGTATCTTGCTGATTTTTGTAAAAGTGTCAATAAAGTAAAGATGAATAATTTAGCTGGACGAAAGACATTATGGTTTTGCTCCAGATAACATGATAAGGGTTTTTGTTTTGCTTTGCTTTCAAATGGTGTTTCACCAGAATGTTATCTCCAGAATGGCCATGGTGACCCTGAGGGGCCAGATTCCATCAGCCAAGAATGATTTTGCTTTCTTTATGATAAAAAGGGTGAGCAAAGAGGCACAGCCTCCCTGGGGTCTGAATTGCTGTCATCTCAATTCAGAAAATCCTATTATCATATGCTTATGGAAATCCAGGGCATAATATAAAGAAGAAGTTGTGTTTAAGCTTTGGTTTAGTCCCACTGATATCAATATGATTTAAACATTCTAAAATTAAATAGATGATTAATTGCTGTTAAAAGAACGAACATTTACCTGGCTTCCTATTCCAACACCTAGTCCCACTTGGCCAAGCTGAAATTTAATTATTTTATTGAGTGGGATCACGAATCAATAGACTCCTGTTTTAAACAATCTCACAAAGTGTTCCTAGCCCCAGGCCTCAGTTTACCATGAGTAGTCCTTGCATACATTGAAGGACTATTTGTTAACATTACCAAAAGGCTGTGAACTCCTTGTGGGGAAGGTGCAGCTTGTCTGAGAGAACATGCCTATCAAGACTATAATGACAGGACATTCTCTCCAAGTCAGCTTCTTTCTTTATTTCTTTTCACCATGAAAAATGAGTCCATGTCATTTACACAGCAAAGTGAAAATGAATCTTTAAACCAGGCCAAAAGCTTTTTTGTGCTTTTTTACTGAAGTCAAATGTCTCTGTCCATCCTTCATTTCCTGAAATAAATCCCAAACAAACAAACCAAAAAACCCATGAAATTATTTCTTTTATCTGCTTTCTATAAATTGTTCTCAAGCACGTTTGTTCACGTTGGGTGGGTTTCTGATGATACAAGCTACGTATTTTTGGACCAGTCATCTATTTATGTCTTCACTGATAAGGATGTCCCAAAAATTATAGATGTCTGCTCTTACTGTTTTCATATTCAGATTACAGAATGAGCAAGGACACTGTGGCTGAATCACTGGAGGTGAAGCATAAACGCAGTGCTCCATTTGCTTTAGATTCAAACACTGAAGGGAAAAATAGTGTATGAAACCCCTGACATAACTAGAGAATCCTTAATTCCTTCTTGCTAGGTTTGTAGAGTTGTATGTGTGGGATCTTTTGAGAGTTATTGCATGCATATAAATCCAATGGCCTTTTCCAGGCTTAGCTAACCTGTGTTTCTCCCTCTGTTCCAGGAAGTGGTAGCTTTGAAAGACCATATCAAAGTAGTACATTGTGTTTCCTGCACATCCTGCTTTATTGGATGTTAATTCCTTCTGACGCATGCAGTCTGCTGCTGCCAATTAAGTCAAATGTATTTTACGCTTTACTTTTCTGTTGCCTTACAGGCTTTTGTTGGAAAATATTTAATAAATAAAACTTGCCAAACATTGTTAAATGACACAGTCTGATGATCTGGAATAAACACCCAGACTTTAATACATCAGAAGCGTGGAGGGAGGGGAGGAGGAAACTCTAGAACAGCACCCAGCTGGATGGCAGCCACAAAGCACCCAGCCACCAACCACAGTGCTAATCTCTGAATGTTGTAAAAGCAGAAAATGGACCCCAGGTCAAGCAAAGAGTATGAGAGTTGTTTCTCATGCAGTGAGAGGTCGAGGAGGATAAAAACAAACTGCACTAGAAGAGAGGTACCGACAGAGGACCAAATAGACTCTTCCATTGTTGCCTCCTCTCTGACACTTCATATTTTCCATCATTTTGCCATGGTTCATGTGTCTATTCCTATTTTCTGCTTCTATATGTGTTCTCCAACTCAACTCTTTCAGGCTTTACAGAAACAGCTGGGACTGCTCAGGCTCAAGTTCTGATAAGAGAAAGTCTGTTCACTCAGGGCTAACTGCAACACCAAAACACATGAAAACCCATCCGTTCTTCTGAATAAAGTGGTTTTATTTAATTATTACTTTGTTACCCCACACTCTGCTAAACTGCTGGGTGAGATTACATTCTAACTGGAGAAGAGAGGCAGCAGCAAGTCAGATGCAGTAGAAGTACAGTCAAGATGAAGAAGCATCCCAGGAGACTTGACCCTGTATATGAGCCATGTATCAGCTGAGAACACATTTCAGGTACCTGAATGGGTCCATGATCCTTATTCCCATTACTTTACTTTACTGGAAAATTTTGAACAAAATCTCAGAAACAAAGTCAAGGCCAGTGGAAAAGAGATTTTTATTTTTCCTTTTCTTTGGTAGCAACAGAAAAACCTAGCACAAAAAGCTTCCTCTAGAGCAATCACAGTATACTTTACACAAAAAGACACTTTTAGATCTTCTTTGAGACAGATCATGACTGCCAGAGACACTAAATCCAATACCTAAAGCAGTTTCTATGGGAAAATGATGGTGAACTGTATTCTGCTTGCAAATCTCCACAAGACCCTTCCAAGACATGTTCAAGACAGGCACCTTCTTGAGAAAAGACCTGTCACTGATGAGAGAGGTGTACGTAATTATGGGAAAATGTGTGACGCAAGAAAAACAAAATGACCACGTAGTGAGCAGAGACAGGGTCGATGCCCAATTAGAACACAGCTTGGAGAAAGTCAGGACAAAGACAACAAATATACTCAACTGATTGAGTGGCAGCATCTGAACAGTTCATCAGCATCAGCTTTGGACCTCAGCACCATAGCTGAAGTTGATTTTCAAATTTAAACAAATTCCCCATCAGGGAAGTACCGTCAGCAATGGTTGGTACAGATTGACAGCTAATTGAGAGAGAAAGTGGCAAATCACCACACCTTTTAAAATGTTTGCAGAAGTGTATCAGAAAGGGCTGAGATGCTGCTCAGAAAACACAGTGTTTTCCCAGAAAGAAGTCAGGGTGATAGAATCCAGCACACTGCTGTTAGCAGTACTGGATTGTACATCTGTGAATAAAGCAGCATGGGGAAGGCTTTTCAGATAAGTCTAAGGGTTGAGTGATTTTTAATCCCTATCTATAGCTGGTTTTTGATCTTCCTCACATATTCTGAGTTCCTGGAGTTCTCAAATATATTCCACTTGGGAAATAATTGGAGGGAAAATGCACATGCTCTTTGGCAACAGCAAGAATTCAACCTGCAGAAGAGGAAACTGAAGGAAGACCTCATCACAGTCTGCAGCTTATTCACCATGGGCAGTGGAAGGGCTAACACAGATCTCCTCTCTCTGGTGACCAGGGATAGGACATAAAGAAATGTCATGGAGCTGCATCAAGAGGGGTTTAGATTGGATATTCAGAAAAGGTTATTCCCCCAGAAGATGGTTGGGCACTGAACAGGCTCCTCAGAGCAGTGGGCACAGGACCAAGGCTGCCAGAGTTCAAGAAGTGTTTGGATGATAGTCTTAGGCACATAGTGTGACTCTCAGGGATGGTCCTGTTCAGGGCCAGATGTTGGACTCAATGGTCCTTGTGGATTCCTTCCAACTCAGGATATTCTATAATTCTATGAATAATACTTCCAATAGATTATTTCTATTTAATTAATTGACATCAACTCGCTAAAACAAGGTGTCTGTTTTTGCATTATTTTGTAGTTTGTTCAATTTCCTAAGTAAGTGGGAGTGTGTGATGAAATGGAATCCACACAGCAAACCTGCTACAAGGCTAGCTCTGCTACAAAACTCCTTCTTGTTTAGTTGGGCTGACTGAGGGATGAATAAATCCCTGTTTTCCCTGAAGCTCTCACAGATATTTGTTAACCTCTTTTATCATCGTTGTAAAAGCTCACTAGGGTAACAAGCTCTTTCTGCTGAATTTCTGAACTCTTCATTCAAAGGTCCTGATTTTCAATCAGTTCCAAGTAATCCCAGTGCAATGGACAGCAGATATGTCCAACACAAGCTAGTTATCTGCATAAAGAGCTTGGTGAAATGGCTCCAGGCTATGTATGCATCAAGAGAGCGGGCTCTGAAATCATAAACAGTGTAATTATGTATTTAATTATGTCACCTAAGGGACGAAGTCATGCAGGCTGGTTGTATTGTTGTGATCTAAACTAATATCTCCACACCAAGGGGTATTTAGATTGACACTGCCTTGGAGGTTTTTGTTTTACTAACATACATGTATAACTTACAAGCAGATTTAGAGTTGCGTCTTCTCTCATGGTTTATCTGTAAAACTTAATTGGACTTAGAAGCAGAGTTTCATTATATAAATATACCTCTGTAATATGTCATTGTTCTCCAGTACTCTTTTTTCACTGCTTATTTTTTGCTTATATTTATTCCGCATATCCCATCTTACCAATATTTCCTCCCTTTCTTTCCATCTCTTTTACCAGCTCCAGTTTCCTCTTTATACCAGCCTTCTTTAGAACTGATGCAATATGCTGAAAAGAAAGAGCAATTGGCTGTTGCCTCATTCTGGACTTCAAGTTTTTTTTTCATTTTCTTTAAAAAAATAATTTATTTGCTATAGTTTATCCAATTTTCTGTGATCAGGATCTTCCATTCCTCTAAGAAGGTTAGCATTTTTAGTAATATTTTTATGGGAAGAAACATAAGATTATTAGGGGGGATTAATTACGAACTTTGAGAACTTTCTTTTTTGATTTTTAAAGGGAAAATTAGGGATGCTTATGGTTGTAAAGGGAAGAAGAGACTGAAATTTGTGGTTTTCCTCTGAGACACTGTCTGGCTTAGTTGGCCACATAGACAGTAGTGAGTCAAGATTCAGTTTTCATCAGAACACCGTTTTTTACAAACATGTCTTTGATGTTTAAAGCTTAAGTGATAATAAGGTGTCCCTTCAAAAATGGAGAGTGGCCCCACAATATAGCTAAAAAAATATTTTCTCATTAGTCTTTGTTAATTACCCTTATTATCACATCCAGTAGTACATTAATGTCTGTCCTGTGCAGCAGTTCTGTGAGTTTTCATGTATCAGGTGCCCTTATCACATCCCAGAACTGAGGCCATGAATCAGCACAGTGGAGGTGCAATAATATGGGGGAAGGAGGGAGCCTTTGAATGATTGCCCTGATAAATCACAAAATGCCTCTGTGTGGGGATGGGTACTGTGCTATATTGCCACATCAAGACCAACAGTCCTGGATTATATCCCAATCATGTAGATATACCTGGAGACAATGCACTAATTGAATCCCTGTAGATCTTGTTTCCTTCTGCTTCTGTGATGATGAACAGAAGCTGCAAGGAAGAATAAGAGGTTAGCAATGACCCTGAAGGTGTAAGGTGACTGCATACACAGGGGAACCTTTTCCTACAGGTGTAGCACACAAAGATGTTCCGAGTTGTGTCATACAGGTCGAAGGAAGAAAGAGGATCTAAACCTTTTTTTTGGTTAAATGAAATTTAAGACTACACAGCACTAGTGAACCAGAAGCCAGTTCATCAGCCTTGTGTGTATCCCTTAAGGAGATCTGACAACATTCATTAAATCCTGAAATTAAATAATAGTGCTGAATCTGCAATTATGTTGAAACTGGTAAATTCAATTAAGGGGAAGGAGTATACTTTATTTGAATGGCTCACTTGGTGGCTTTTTGGTACGTGTAAGTAAGAAGATAAAGAGAAGATGCCTCTTAATTTTATTTTTTTTTTCGGGTTATGCTGTCTCAAATGAAGAGCAGACTGAGAACCTTGCACAGAATAACAGAGCACAGCAGAGCTCATAAAGAAACAACCAGGATACAAGTGGGGTTTTTTGCTCCAGATTCAGAGGGGTTTTTTTCATTTCTTGTATTATCATTCATTTAATTTATATTAGTCCTTCAAAAAACACTTGGTTGCAGTCTCATAATACTGGATAACGTATAAATACAATGAGAGCCTCCACTGTGCTGATTCATGGCCTCAGTTCTGGGATGTGATAAGGGCACCTGATAGATGAAAACTCTCAGTAATGCTGCACAGGGCAGACATGAGTGTACTGCTGGATGTGATAATGAGGGTAATTGACAAATCTCTGTGTAAATATTAAGAGCAGTGGTAAACTTAGAAGTACCAAGTAGCTGTGTTTTAGAGCATAAATACCTAGTACATGGGATGCTAGAAACCTCAGCTACCTTTGCCACTCTCTCCAAGAATAAACAGTTTAAACACAGAGAAAATCAAGAGAAGTCCTTGTACCTCAGTCCCTGGGAAGGCACACCCTTCCAAGCCAACACCTCACCCTGAACACCCAGTGGTTTCCTTTAGAAGCTCCCAGGACGGCCACAATGGATTTCAGGACATCCCCACCGTCCTGCATTTACACCATCCTCCATCTACATTCACAGGTGAGCTCTTGCTCTCCCTGCTTTGTTTTAGTGGTTTTTTTTTTTTTTTTTGAGGTCAGTGGATATACTACATGTCTGCTAGAGCAGATGACTGTCAGAGGAAGTTTTGTGTACTGCTTCCTCTCAAAGCACAGTAAAGGCTTGGATGTTCCTGGCGTGTCAAGAAACCCAAGTGCGAGTCTGTCACTTCCCTTTCCTGGCAGAAGAGTCTATCCAGCGAGCTGGTGAACAGACACATGGCACCAGCCACAGCTGCTCTCACTGCTTCCTTCTATTGTAAAGGAACACACTTTTCTTGGCTTCTTTCCACTGGGGCCTGTGGGCTTTGATCAGAGAGTGGTGGGTGGCGTGTCCCTGAAGCTCTGGCTAAGATAACTAAGGTGTGAAGTCTCTGGTGTTTTATTCAGTCACGCACCATCCCTGAGCAGGTTTGGACACTGCCTGTTCAGAGGGTTAACACTAATCATCCATCCCCTCTGCTTTTTTTTGCAGTCAGCCCTGCCTTGAGCTTCCTAGGAGTTGAGGGGCTCCCTTTGAGGTTGCAGAGCTGGCTTCAGGAGGCAAATACTTTAAAGAAAAAAAAAAGTTAAAAAAAAAATAAGCTTTTACGTTCTTAGCATCTGCTTAGCCATTTTCAGCTGCCATTTTACAGCAGGCCTTGAGGGTAGATTGGTAGGAAAAGAAAAATGGCTTTCAGGATGGATTAGTTTTGGGAAGAGTATTGTGTGCCAAGGGCAGTGCAGAAAGAAGTAAACATTCGAGGAGACAAGGATGACATCATTTATTCAGTGGAACTGACAGGGGCAATGTGAGAAGCTGTAAAAGCAGATAAGAGGACTGAGGTTTGAGGGCAAGGCATTAAAACTGGAGAAGGGATAAATAAGCAGCACTGTTTGTCTTTCTGAGCAATCCAGTGCCTATCCTGTGCTTATGTAGGCTATGCACCTCCCACTCAAAAGTGCATATAAATGTATTCACTGTGGAATATCATCTGAACTGTATTTTTCATAGGGCCTTTACTGGGTCATCTTTGCACTCTGAGCTTTCAGAGGAGTGGAGCAGAAAGATGAGATGTTCAGTTATAGTTTTATCAGAAAAACTGCATTGTGGTGATGTGGAATATTGAGGCACTTCTTTATTAGTTAAAATTAGAGGTGAAAAGGAGTTTGATCAAGTGGGTTCAACAGAGACACCTGCATTTTGTTTTGAACGCAGAAGTGGCATTTTCAGAATACTGGATGTCTGAAGCAAAAGAAGTATAGCAAAGCATTGCACACGGAAATAGGTTGTGATGTTCTGGGGAATAATTGTTTTGCTTGCAGCTGTAATAAGTTTCAAGCGCCAGAAACATCAATAGGAGAAACTGGAAAGGGACCAGCTGGAAGATGAAGCCCAAATACGGAAAATCGAGACCAGAGCTCATTTTGAAAGCCACGGATAATTGCTGTCATGAGTAAAACTTATCTCTGTTGAGAACTAGATGTTTCTCATGAAAATCAGCTCGCTTCAATCCCTATCGCTCCAAGTAAAATCATGGTGGAAAGTTGTCACTTTTATGATATATACCTAATCCACTACTCACTTTCTACCTACAAATAGTTTGCTGGTTGCCCTGGAAAAGATGCAAAAGTGATTGAAAAAAGGGTCTCTCTGGATACCTTACAGGCTGGAATTAAACCTGGGCAAAGATTTTCCCTGACATAACTTTGAGAAGAGGCAGTATAGTAAATTGGTACTTCTGCATGGAGGATTTACCTGACTTTTCATTCGACCATAGATATTTTGTGTTCTTGGTCAAATTAAAAATACTTTGTGAATGGAGCTCATGAAACACGCCTGCCATTATAGTTGTTGACTGTGCATAGACATCTTCACTCACATCTTGTGAGGCACTTTTATGGCTGGTGGGTTGTCTTTTTTTGTTTTGTTTTGGGCCTTTTGTTTGGTTTTTTTCCCCTTAAACTAATATGAGAAAGGAGGAAGTCATGCACTTGGTTTCATGAGAAGGTGTCACGTTAGATTCTGTCCTTGGAAGAAGTAACTTTTCCTCATTGTGGAAATTGGATCTAAATATTAAAACGATCTTTGGGACACGAGCCTTCTTACCCGCAACAGTAGAAACTGTTCCCTCCAGTGAAAGACACAGGCATTCACAGATGCACTCACACACATCCAGTATATAAGAGAGAAAACAGGCATTAGAGAAGAAAAAAAGGAATTTATCTTCCCAAAAATCTCGCTGGAACATTGCACATGAAGTCCTGTTTTATCCCAAAATACCAGTGGGTGGAGCGGACTGCCTTATGAGAGTACATTGTGATAGTCTGTATACCAGAATTCACATTCTGGCAATTTTTGAGTGTCCTTATTTTCTACTGAGCCCTGTCAATGCATATATAAATGCTTGCAGAAGATGATTTAAAAAGCATTTGTGATCTAGATGGGAAAACAATCAGTTCAGACTCAAGATAAAATAGATACTACACAGCCCTACCCCAAAGATTTCAGACATTTCTTGTGAATGAATAGAGATGGCCACAAGCTTCTTTGTGAGGATTAATAGTTATGTCACTGTTATAATGCTCTTGCATGAGAGGGTTACAACTATAACCATTACATTCTGTTTCTTTTCCAGTTTTAAAATTTCCATCAGTTTCAGGGAGTGAAGATTCTTCAGGCTGGGGGGATAAAATATTTTCTTGTTGAACATATTAGGAAGAAGTTCATTGCTCAGAAGGTGGTGAGGCTCTGGCATTCTGAGTTTGCTCAGTGAAGCTTTGGCTGCACCACCCCAGGGAGTGTCCAAGGTCAGGTTGGACAGGGCTTGGAGCAACCTGGGCTGGTGGAAGGTGTTCCTGTGCATGGCAGGGGGTTGGAATGAGTCGAGCTTCAAGATCCCTTCTGTGTTGATATGTAAGTACATAGAGAAATACAGTGTAAGTGTGCAGTCAGAGTCCAGGACACAATCCTCACCAGGCAGAAGTGGTGATTGTCTACTCGCTGTTTTCTGTATAGTCATGCTGGGAAGAGAAAGAACATTTTTTTACAAGTTTGTATAATATAATTGCAGTTATTTCATTAGTCATGTTAAGGCAAGGTCCCAAAACTAGAGGCTCGGGGCTTGGGATGGCACTATACCTCTTACTGAGTAGTATTTGCTATTGTGCTTGTTGCCTTCATTCAGCCATCTGTGATGGCTGGTTCAGTATGCCTTTACCACTGCAGTAAATATTCTTAGCTGTGATTTAAAGAAACGGCAACAGCTTCTGTGTTTGTTTAGATTTTATGGCCCATTTATTGTTTCTCATTTTCCTAGATGAGGATAATTATTTTTTAATTAATCATACATAGACAAAACATATCTTCTCTTAAAATGACTATTAAAAAACCCAACATTTATAATGGGAAATGTGCATATACTGAATTGTAAATCACATACCCCGATTATTTAGTTATATTGACCATATGTTATTTTATTTGCCTCTTATTTGTTAGATACATTGAGGAAAGGAGAGGAAAGGTGCTCAAGGTATCATTTCAACATTGTTTTGTTCCTGTAGAAAAGGCCAGGGAAAAGAATCTGGCAACTTGCCTTGACATCAACCATCTGTAAATTCATCATTCTTTAGCTCCCTAGGTAATTTAGTTTCAGCCAAAATGAGCATTCTCAATGCTGACAAATGGTCTTGCTACATTTCCCCAACAAAAGTAGTTTTGTAGGAGATTTGACCTTATGGAACTCTTGTTTCCCTTGAAAAAACTAGAAGTGCAAGAAAAAAGCCTATATGATTAATTGCCACTGCTGCCACTTTTTCAGCTATTGCTTCAATTAAGAATTTGGCAACAGGTAGGTTCACAGCACTATTATAGTTCAGTAACTCATTCATAAACTCTAGTGTCTGAATGTGCATTTTTATAAGAAACCCTTTTCTTTGTGAAATCTAAACAATATTTCTGTCATGTTTCTTGACTCGCTTGTCAGTGTGTGTGTTACTTTTGTTCCATAACCATATCACATCCCCAAAATATAGTAGGGTGACAAATGCTATGCATAAAGTCCTGGATCATATTCAACTTCTATGCTGTCAGATATCCATCTTTGATCTAATGACTCACTGAAATTGTCAACTTCCTCAGAAAGGTTTCTCTCTCATAGAGTGCCGGATTTCCCATTTCACCATTGTATTTACAGAGTTGAGAGTAAAAAAGAGCATCACAGAAACTCTGTATAGTCCATTCCCATGCCTTAAACAGAACTAAATCTATTATGTCATTCATACAGGTGTTTTCCTAGCTTGTTATTGAAGACTTTCACAACATCCTTAGGTAATATAATACAATAATAAATCCCCCACTGTCATTAGACTGAAAAATCCTGCTGCAATTTCAGCCCATTATTACTCATCCCACACCTAGGAAAAAAGGACAACAGCTTTTACTTTGCTTCTTCCTCCTAACATAGTAATTTTTACGTGTTTGAAAACTGTTATGATGTCTGCTCCTGGTCTTCTTATAAATTAAATAACTTTGGTTGTTTCAATTTTTCCCAGATGTTCAAGTTTCTAAACCTCAGATCCTCTCTGTTACCCTATCCTGAATATTTTTCCAGCCTTCACTTAATTCCCACCTTTCTTAATTTGTGGGGCTCAAACTGATGAAAGTTGTTCATTTGTTGAAGTTCCAACAATGCTTATGAGGTATCCTCATTTCTTCTATTTATGCATTCCAGTAAGGTAATGTCTTTTTAAAACAAAACAAAACAAAACAAAAACAAAAACAAAAACCCCCACCCCAAATAATAGTGTTGATTTTGTTTAGCTTCCTATTTGCTATAACAGATCTTTTCTGCAGGGCTGGACAAGTCATTTTCCATCATGGAATTTTATGGATGACTTATTTTTCACAGTTGTTTTTCCCTACTTTTTCGGCTGAAATGTGTCCTTTCTCTGCAGTTACACCAGTTTTTACAAGATCAGCTTCAATTCCAAACCTCAAGGAGGCTTGAATACTTTATTTTTCTCCAGCTTCACATAATTTTCAATTTCAATAGGCGCACCTACTCTTCTATATTTCAGATAATTATTTCAAATACTGCAGTACTGAGTGTATCCCTATAGCACTTCACTGGAAATAAATCATCAAGAACTTTTCAATTCACTCCCATCACAGAAGTCTCGTTTGGACTTTGCATCCTTAATTGCCTTCAAGAAGTGTCCTGCTAGTGTCCAAGGTACAACCAGATCTCATGCCTGTCATATCCCGCTGTGTCAGGTGGATCAGTGTAGACACAGTCGAGGTCTCACCACCAACAGTCAGCTTGAATATGATAAAAAGCTTCAGTTCATTGAGCTTGAGGATTAGCAGCTTTGACACAATTATAGACTGACATGGCTGTGTCAAAGATGTCTTGACTGCTTTTTATTGGAACATTTTCCTGCTCTCCTGCTGGAACGGACAGCAAAGTTGGCATTAATTTTATGGTTTAACCCATCATCTAAATGAGTTCTGAAAAAACCTTTTCTCCTAACAAACCTTTTACATTCTTAGCAGAGTCTTCTTCCTTACCTGTTCTCCGGAAGATTTTGTTTATGTGCTTCATTCTCTAAGACATATCTGTTGTCTTACTCATCAGTGTATCTTGTGTACTTTTGTCAACCTCCCTGCTTTGCTGACCTGGTCTTATTGTTTGGTGTCCCCTGGTTAATATACAAAAATCATTATAAGTCAGAGAATTTGATGAATCAATTTCATGTTATGTTGACTCAGTTTCATGTGATTTCTGCTTGGCTATCAGTAAGTAGCCCAAAGACCTTAATTCTTAGGTGTATAAAAGAAGCTGTTTTCATACAAATCATCGTAATTACTTATGTGCTTTCCCTAGTCTATTGATGGCTATTGAACAAGCTGGTGTCAATCCTATGTCTGGGTCAAGAAGTACCTCAGGAAGATAAATCAATGGTTTTTTTACATTTTTTTCCTTAAGCATCTGCTGGTAAGGTACGCTGGATGATAATTAGTGGTTCATGCAATACACAAATAGACCATATGGATTTGTAAACTGATTTTCTCAGACTGCACATTTCTTAATATGGCACCTGTATAGCTTGTAATATAAATGGATTTTTCCAGTGAATTTTGGTAGAGAGTAAGTAATAAAGAATATCCAAAGGGCTCTGATTTAAAAATTGATTTTCAGTCTAAACGTGTTACCTACCAACCAACCATTGTGATCAGGTACTTGCTCACTTGGACTGGGGAAACAGGAGTGGCCATGTCTGAATGTCATATCCTCTGCTTTTGGGATGCAATTGGCATAGCTATCAGACCTCTTTTAAGATAATAATCTAGGCAGAGATGTAATGTGGATTCACTTCTGTGCACAATAAAGCCAGCTATCTGATGGTACAAAAGCTAAACATCATTTTACTTCAGAAAGAATAGTTCAAGGTACTATAATAATTTACAAATTTTTCACCTTTCTACTTGCAAGGGGGCTATCGGCCTTTTCAGATACTTTTCTTACTTTTCTTGATTATGATTTTCTTTTTTGTTCTGTGTTTTTTGTTTCGCCTTTTTTTTTTTTTAGTTGGTTGGTTTTTTTGTTAAATATCTTTGACTATTTCTGCAACAATTTACCCCTCAGTTGTTTTAAGAAACTATGCTTGGCCCTTCTCTCCTGATGGTGATTTTGTCAGACTCTCACCTTGGGCGAGTAGTGTGGAACAGCAGTCACTGACAGCAGATGATGGTGTTAAGTTTCTATTTTATGTGCTGTCCTGCTCATACATACCTTTGTGCTCACCTCTGACACTAAAATATCCATTTCAATAGTAAATGAAGCATATTTCTAAAACACTGCGCATTAGCGGAATAATTAATGTTGCAAATACATTTTTGCCATCCACCTGGAAGAAATCAATGCTATTAACTTTTATTTTCCCCAACCATTAAATTTATGCAAGGCTGAATTAACGTGAAATTCCTCTTCAAAAGACTCTGTAATAAATAGAGTGAGAAAGTGCAGTTAAATGTTTGACTCTAACACCATTTTCACTATTTACAAAGGTCAGTCTCCACCTACAGCATGTACAGGTAATTAACCACTGGGATACCTTCCCCAGGATAGAGGGTATTTTACCAGGGTTTAGACAGTACAATTTAGAGCTTGGTTTAAGAAATACTAATTCCACATCCTACGGTAAGCAACAAGCAGATAAACCCCACCATTCTGATTGTCCACGAAATTTATAGAACAGAAAAAGATAAATAAATGTTGCCTAGTGCCCTTCTCCCATTTGTATTTCCTTATAAATTCCATAAGAAATTTTTTATTCAGAATAAGGGTCTTGAGTTGTAGGAGGCAGACCACAATCACATACATTTCTATGCAGGCATTTCCCCCCTGCCTTACGAACCTGCTACACACATCTCTTCCTCAGTCACTAGGATGTCTCCATGCCAACTGCTACAAAAGCTTCATGCAGAAAGTACCATTTAAAAGCTATAAGGAGAGTTTTACTTTTTACTTTATGACAACCTTATAGGCTGGAGGCAAGCAGAATACTCATCAGCATTCAGTGAGCCACAGTTCTGTGGAATAGCCATGAATGCTCCTCAGAGAGACTTCCACGGACTGCAGCCCAAAAAGTTCAAAAGGGTCATATGATCATGGCTGAGGTCACCAGTAATTTCAGGGCTGCAAGTTACTTGGACCACGTATGATAACATCCAGTTGCAAGAGCCAGATTCTTTCTTTGAGCAGCCTGGTCAAGTGGAAAGTGCCCCTGCCCTGGCAGAGCACTGGACCTTCATGATCATTAAGGTCTCTTCCAGCACAAGCCATTCTATGAGTCTATGACTCACCTCTATTAGATGTGGATTTAACCCATTATCGCTGATTTTTCAGCCATCTCCATAAGTTAGTTAGTAGATGTGCTTAGTTATACAGAGATGTTAAAACCCAGTGCCTTGTGTTCTAAAGGACACAATGCCATCCTCAGTCAAGGCTGCCCACTCCTCTGAAATAGCTCCATCCCAATATCACAATTGGAAATCAAAGAAGTGGCTCCATGAAGTAGCAGATATAAGGAAAAATTAATTTATCTCTAACAGGCAAAAAAGAATCACCAAAATGCAGTGGAAAAACCCAATATGTGTTCAAACTCTGGGAGATTAACGTCATTCTACAAAAATGGGTTTGGATAAGAAATAGAACTTCATCTAAATTTTGTAGTAGTGTTCTTAACACAATACTGTATTGCTCTGACACTATTTGGTGGCTGCTTTCTGGGTTCATACAACTCCTCAGTGGTTTTGATGGAAATTTGAAATAACTGCAATCTTCCAGTCAGCAAAAATCAGACGCAGGGACAGCTAAGGCATGGAAAAGCAATATCCATGTAAGCAGCTGAAGGTGTGAACACACTGGAGTGTAGACTAGCTGACGCATTGTGAACACAGCTCAGGAAGCCTATTTAGAAACAGCCATTAATAAAAACAACTCAGGAAAACAGAACACAGCAATGTGATGTGAGCCATGTGCCAGTCCCAGCCTGTGCTGCCTCTCGCCTGCTCCGCATCCGAGGCTGCGGCTGCAGAGCCACGTGTGGCTCATCCCTGCTCAGCGTGGGGCTCTTGCTTAGGTCTGAGCACTCAGGGTTTCACAGCAGCCACCTGGAGAAAAACCTGGCAGTCTCCAGGAAAGATTCAAAGAGACAGCCCGAGACACGCAGAGGGACACAGGAGAGTGGCAGTGAGTGACACTGACGCAGAGCCGGAGGGAGCCAAGCCAGTAGCAGAATGATAATGCTGCATCTCCAGGACAATGGGAGCTGCCATCCAGTCCAGCTCTTGGAACCACTGGACTTAATAACCCAGCAATAAGCTATCCTGGAAAGAGAAATGCATCAGCTTCTTGTTTCACCCCCAAATACAAACAGTCTTCACACCAGTGGAAGTAACACCAGGGTGAAACAAGCCCTCTGGGTACAGTGAAATCATGCAGGTCTAGAGGGGACCTTGTAAACCTCCCTACAGAATCTGCTGCAGCCAGTGCTGCTCAGCCACTCATCCAAACTAGGGATGTGAAATGTGGCCACCTTGTTATTCCTGACTTGGTAATGGAGCTAAAAATGCACTTAAACCGCTCATGCTCAGCTGCTCACTCACACTGAGGCGCTCTGTCTGTCCACGGAGATGGTAAGAGGAATGGAATGGAGCACCTATCCTGTGGGGCAAGACTGAAAGAACTGGGATTGTTCAGCCTGGAGAGAAGAAGGCTTCAGGGTGATCTTATTGGGACCTTCCACTAAATAAACGGGCTACAGTAGAGGGACTTTTGACAAGGGCATGGAGTGACAGGACAAGGGAGAATTGCTTCACACTAAGGGAGGATATTATATAGGATGTTGGAAAAATCTTTACTGTGGGGGTGGTGATGCCCTGGCACAGGTTGCCCAGAGAAGCTGTGGGTGCCTCAGCCCTGAAAAGGTTCAAGGCCAGGTTGGACAGGGCTTGGAGCAACGAGATGTAGTGGAAGGTGTTCCTCCAAAGGCTGGGGGCTGAAGCAACGTGACCTTTAATGTCCTTCCAACCCAAACCATCCTGTGATTGCATGATTCTGTGATCCACAGTGGCTGTGGGACTCCTCTGGAGTTCTGGCTTAGAGGGGTTCTCCTCCCCACTGCTCCTGAGCAAACTGTGCAGCTGGAGATAAAACACACTTGCAGGTTTGTGCGGAACAAAACTTGCTCAGTTTCTTCCCCCTGTCCCAGGGACACAGGGCTCAGCTCCCCAGAGCCACCACTCAGGCATTTTACAGCAGCATTAAATTCACACTTTAAAAAGAGAGTGAGGGGTAAACAGAAGTCAGTATTTTAGCACACAGTTTGGGTTTGGGGTTATTTTCAGTAATTAACCACATCTGTTGATGTCACCTTCTCCCCAATCTTTCTGCCTGCACAGGTGTTCCCCCTCCATCTCTGGGCTGTGCCTTTGAGGGATGTCTGCTGTGAGGGTCTCCAGTCCTCTGTGGCTGCAGGGGCCGCAGTCAGACGTTCCCTACGGTGGAAGCAATGAGATGCCACTTATGGCACGAACACTGCAGACAATATCCAGCCGTGCTGATCAGCCGTGTGCTCCCAGGGGTGATTTTCTGTAATATTTCTGTTTCTTCACTGAGCTCAAATCGTCTTGAAAGTGTATAATCACCAGCATGTTAGAGAGCTGTCAGAATGGGAGTGGGAGTCATAGGGCGGGCATTGCAGGGGGAAGATTGAGATGGAGAAAGATCTCCTGTGTCATTACTGGAGAACTCAGACCAGTGCCAGACACTTGGAGCCTTAGAAAGAGGCTGGAAGGTTTAATTTACACCGTCCAAATCACCATCAACCTGGAGTACCAATGCAGGTAATCACCCGAGCTATCTTATCAGAGAGACTATTTGGCACAAGAAAAGACATTTTCTGTTACCGGAATGACATGTAAGTTGCCTTGTTGACATTCCTGCCTTCCCATTTTCACCTCTGGGATTTGGGTTTCACAAAGGATTCTTGAAAGAAAAATCTGATTTTTTCTCCTTTCCCATACAACACATTTGAGAAATTTAATCATTATCATAAGGTGTCTCCTAGTATAAGGAAGCTGGTCCACAACCAAAAATGAGATGAGCAAATCTGAAGGTTTCAGCGATGTCTTTTTCAGTGCTGCATCCAATTAAAATAGAAATCCAAATGACTTGCCTTCTTTCCCATTGAGAGCCTGCAACTATATGGAGGCACAGTGAGCAAATTGCATGATTATTGCTTTTCCCGGAGAAATTGTTCTCTCTTAAGATGTGATATTAAAGTCAGGGCCTGCTGTGCAGAAAACAGGCTAAAGCAAGCCAAGCTTTTGGATGTTCCACTGTGGTTTGTACTATTTTCCCTGTAATATTGTCATTCTAGCTGTGATTGCTAGCCGACAGGAAAGACACACTACCTTCAAATATTTTGGGGGTAAAAGTCAGGAGTTTTAGTTGGTGCAACAAGAAGAGTAGAATTTTACTAAGAAACAAAACCCTTTGGTCACTAGTTAATTTTATTTTAAATTTTGTGGTGATTTTATTGTTCATGAAAAGTGCCAATCTGGCACCACAGTCATTTCGTCCTGGGCTCTCTGAAATATATTTGCACCCAATGCACATGCTGATGGGGAGGGACTCACTCAGCAAGGCTGGATCCTGGGAGAGGCACTATCCTTGGACTGGGGATGGGTCTGGGGACATGGACAAGTCACAGACAGTGAATTCTTGCCCCGTGACCTGTCTGGTTGAGCAACAGCTGAGAGAGCAGCATGATGGGTGACCAAATGAGCGAGCCTCATGCCTAATTCATGAGCTGGAAGAAACCTTTGTACCAGAGTAGATCACCCATTGAATTTCTCTTCAATGGACCATTGCTCACGTGCACCAGGCAAGATCCATCTCACTCTGAACTGTCTGAATGGGAGCAGCACCAGCCTCTCTTACATCACTCTGAAACAATACCCTGATCTTTCTCTTAGAGGCAAGTAGGCAATTTGGGCTACAGAGCCCAATCGATCCCTTCTTCTTCTAAGGGTGCCAGCAGAGAAGGTAATTATCACTTTCTCTTCCAGGATAGGCTCATTGTCAGCTGGGGACCAGGATGAGAATTCCATTCACTCACCAGTATATTATGCTCTAGGACCAACCAGACTGACATTAGTTAGTACGGACTTAATTTCTGTAAGTCAGGTCTGGAACCAAAGAAAAGCTAATGTGGGGGAGTGTGGGGAATGGAGGGGGGTGAATCATCCCATCACTTCTTAGAGAGACCTGGTATGGCTGATTTCCCCAGCTCCCTTTCCAAAAAGAAACTTCTTTGCACTGAAAAGGGAAGAAGGAGGGAAAAAAAAAGTAGTATGAAATGTGGACTAGACAGAAACTCCACGATGATATTCCAATGACTAAGTGAAAAGTCCAGGTATGATTTCTAAAATAAACAAATAAACTCTCCCCTAAACTCTTGATGACTTCAGTTAAGAAAGATCTTCAATTTCACGTGAAAATAAACTTATTTTCTTTCTTGTCTCCCCCTGGTTTATCTTCCCTCAAAAACAGTAATGACAACAACAAAAACAAATAAACAAACAAACAAAACAAACAAACAAACAAAACAAAAACCCAAAGAAACACAAAAAACCAAAACAAAGAAACCCAACAACAAAACAAGTGAAGGAAAAAAAAGAAAAAGAGAGAGATTCATCTCTTCTGTATTTTTTCTTCAGACCTTTGTGTTTGAGGGTCACCAGAGCCGGCTGAAATCCCAGTCCAAACTATCTCATTAGAGACATCCAACATGGAGCACAGAGCAGGGAGATGAAATCCCACGTACACAAACAGAGCAGCACCAAGCTGGTACAACAGAAGGAGGCACCTTAGAGGGGAAGAAAAGCAAACAGCAACAGCATTTTGGCCTGCCCTCCTGCAGAGAAGCTGTACCTGGGAACGAGCAGTTTCTCTGACCTGAGCCAGTCTTGCCATAATGCAATCAGGTGAGGGCAACTGAGTGTAGAGAAAAATGGCTGAGCTGTTAGTTAGCTGATCTATTTTATTTTCTTTTCCCCAGGCAAAGAAAATAAACATTTTCACAAACCCTACACATTTATCAACTATTCCCTGCTTGCAACAAATTGCCACTTATCTTTCCCTTTGCACTCTGTTTGTGGTAAGGAAGGATTTGAAATCTGCAAGTCTACCTGCACTTTCGTGTTGCTGTTGTCTTATTTTATTTTCATTAATGTGTGCTCTTTAAAAGCTCCCAAGGCTAAAGGACCATGTCTCCCTCTGGGGCAGGTTCCTAGAGGTTAATGTAGGTGTAATGCAGTGTCAAGTGTTGCCTCCGGTGTAGAAGAGCAGGGGATTTGCCCCACTCCACATGAGCAGTGCATGCAGTGTGGTTCTGGTTTTCAGGATCAAGCAGGCAGCTGCTGTAATAGTTTCAGCCAGCTTCAGAGGTTCATGGGCAAGTGGCAAGTGAAGGAAGCAAGAAGGGGTTTCCTATGCTGGTGAATGATTCTCCACTGGGGATTCTGACCCTGCAAATCCTTCATTTGCCCAAAGAACACATAGGCACTCATCAGAGACACAACCATGCTGCTCCCACCAGCCTGTCTGGCTTGGTTTGACCCCAAGCAAAGTGTCTTCAAGCCTGATCTGAACCCCTTCCTACATGGGGGAAGATTGCTTGGTCTCCTTCTCATCTGGCCTCTGTGGAAAGGCAGATAGATAGGTGATGGCTCAGCTCTTGGTGGTTTTTTGTGATGTGACAGCTGCTCAATGAGAGATAGTGAAAACAGAATTAATGGATGCAGACCAAAGGGAGGACAGGGATAGGGACATTATAGTGGGGGTCTGTTAGAGGCCACCTGATCAGGGGAATGGTGGGGATGAAGCCCTCCATAGACAGACAGGAGCAACCTCACGCTTGCAAGTCCTGGTTTTCATAGGGGATTTTGACCATACCAATATTTGTTGGAAGGACAACACAGCAGGGCACAAGCAATTCAGAGGTTCCTCAACCTGTGTGTCAGGCAACTTTAAACAACTGATTGAGGAGCCAACAAGCAGAGGTGCTTTGCTGGACCTTGTGTTCCCCAGCAGTGAGGAGCTGGTGGGGAATGTGCTGCTCCAAGGTGGCTTTGGAGCTGGAGAGCCTCAGGACGGTGAAGAGGAAGCACAGCAAGCTCACTGCCCTGGACTTCAGGAGAAGAGACTTTGACCTATTCAAGGACTTGCTCAGTAGAATGCCACGGGATAAAGCCCTGGAAGGCAGAGGGGCTCAAGAATGCTGGCTGACTTTCAAGGATCACCTCCTTCAAGCTCAGGAGTGATGCATCCCAGCCAGGAGAAAATTGGGTAAAAATGCCAAGAGACCTCCATGGATGGATAAGTTGCTGCTGTGCAAACTCAGAGTGAAAGAAAAAAAAAAAACAAAACCAAGAGTTTTCAAGAAGTGGAAGCAAGGACAGGTGGGCCAAAAGGAATTTTGGAGAGTATGGGAAGATATGGACAAGGTTAGGGAAGCCAGGGCCCGGTAAGACTTGAGTCTGGCCAGGGATATTAGAAATAACAGAAAGGGCTGCTATAGATATGTTGCAAGCAAGAGAAAGACTAGAGATAATGTGGGTCCTCTCTTGACAAAGAAGTCTGAGGCTCTCAATGACTTCTATGCCTCAGCTTTTAGTGGCAATTCTCCAGCCATGCCAAGTCAGGAAAGGCAAATGCGGGGTCTGGGAAACAGAAGACCCTGAGCCCATTGTAGGACAGAATCATGTTCAAGATTGTCTAAGGAACCTGAATGTGCACAAGTCCATGAGACTTGATGAGATCCATCCACAAGTCCTGAGGGAGCAGATGAAGTTCTCAGCCACTATCGATAATTTTGAAAAGTTGTGGAAGTCAGTGAAGCCCCTGATGAGTGGAAAAATGGAAATATAAACTCCATTTTTAAAAAGGGGAAAGAGGAAGCCCCAGGGAACTGCAGACCAGTCAGTCTCACCTGTGTGCCAGACAAGATCATGGAACACATTCTTCTGGCAACTATGCTGAGGTGATGGATACAGCCAAAATGACTTTCCAAAGGCGAAGTCATGACTGACAGATTTGGTGACCTTCTATGATGGGGCAGACTTTCAATGATCTATGGATGGGGCAGAGCAACTGACATTGTCTACCTGGACTTACGCAAAGTGTTTGATAGTGTCCTGCATGACATCCTTGTCTCCAAATTGGAGATACATGGATTTGATAGATGGACCACTCAGTGGATAAAGAATCAGCTGAACAGCCACACTCAAAGAGCATCAATGGCTCATTGTCCACATGGAGCCTAGTGATGGGTGGTGTCCTTCAGGAGTCGCTACTGTGGCTGATCATGTTCTACACCTTTGCTGGCAACATGGACAGTTGGATCAAGGGCACTCTCAGCAAGTTCACTGACAACATGGAGCTGTGTGGTGCAGTCACACACCGGAGGGAAGGGATGCCATTCAGAGGGACCCTGACATGCTTGAGAGGTGGGACCACGCAAACCTCATGAAGTTCAACAAAACGGAGTACAAGATCCAGCACCCGGGTAATGGCAACCCCAGACAGGTTGGGTGGAGAAGGGATTGTGAGGATCCTTGTGGAGAAACACTTGGGAGCGATGGCTGATGAAAAACTCACCATGAGCTGGTAGTGTGCACTCACAGACCAGAAAGATAAACGTGTCCTGGACTGCATCCAAAGGACTGTGGGCAGCAGGTGGAAGGAGCTGATTCTCCCCCTCTGCTTTGCTCTTGTGAGACCACACCTGGGGTACTACATCCAGTTCTTGTGCCTCCAATATAGGAAGGACATGGAACTGCTGGAGCAAGTTCAGAGTGGAACGCAAAGTTGATAAGAGAACTGGAGCACCTCCCCTGTGAAGACAGGCTGAGAAAGTTGAGGCTATTCAGCCTAGAGAACAGAAGGTTGCATAGAGACCTCATAATAACCTTCTAGTATCTGAATGGATCCTACAGGGAAGCCAGAGAAGGACTCTTCAACATGAACTGTAGTGATAGGACAAAGAGTAATGGATGCAAATTGAAAGGGGAGAAATTCAAGTTGATTATTAGGGGGAAATTCTACACTGTGTGGCTGGTGAGACCCTGGCACAGGTTGCCCAGAGAGGCTGTGGATGCCCCAACCCTGGCAGTGGTCAAAGCCAGGTTGGATAAGGCCTTGTCAACCTGGTCTAGAGGGAGGTGTCCCTGCCAGCAGGAGTGGGGTTGAGACTAGATGAAATTTGAGATTCATCCCAACCCCTTACCATTCTCTGATTCTATGAAATGCTTGCTGAAGATTTTTTACTTCAGTTCAGAGGCTACTCGCAGACATAAGGTGGTGGTAACATATTTCTGTTAATAACCTGGGACATTTGAATGGCACAGGCTGGAGATCATTGGCTGAGCAGACCTCTTCTGACCCTGAACTGAGTTTTGGTCTAACTTTAGTCATCATCAACATTCTCACAAACAGCTGAGTGTTCCAGGTTCTCCTGAAGGCCTTTATGGAGACCTCAGGGATGCCTATTGAAAGGACTCTGGTTTTACTTTGGTAGAAAAGGTATAAAATATTAATTAACCATGGAGAGTAAAGGCTAAATATAATTGCAAACTGTCTGACAAGGCACATGATGTGATTCTTGTCATTGTCCTGTGCAGGGCCAGGAGTTGGACTTGGTGATCCTAGTGGGTTCCTTCCAGCTCAGGAAATTCTATTATTTGATTCTTGGACTACAAAATCTCGTCCTTGCCTAAAGTGGAAGGCACTGCATTTCCTCACCTCTCTTTTTGCTATTTCATCAATTAGCACAAAAATCTAAATTTTTGTTTCCATCGGTCTTTCTTTTCAAAAGTGAGGCACCTGTCATGGTGTTTTGAAGCATAGATGGAACCTTAATTTAGAGTCTCAGAAAAGAACAGATAATAAGAAACTGTTAAAAATAAGATCAAATAAAGAAGTTCTGGGCTTGGGGTAAATCAGGTACTTCTTTGCTGATCACCCCACATGGCTATCTGTGAGGTTCCATAAGTGACAGATCTGTAAAAAGTCTTCAAAGTGATTCAAAACAATGCAATTTCTTAACCACAGAAAACATGCACGTTTGTTTCCATTAACCAAACTCACACTCTGTGGAAAAATACTGCAAGACAAAACTCTGCAAGGAGAAGTCAGCGTTGGCAATAATTCTCCAGAAACAAACTGTCTGCAACTTGAGGAACAGGAACACAGGAAACTTGGTGTACTCCCCTGAGAGAGGAATGAAACAAAGGATGGAGTGGCACAGAGGTGTTGCAGTCATGATTTGTTTAAACAATGCTGTTTATGGGAACTAAGCCAAATGAATGCCCTAACCAACGACCATAAGCTGAATGTTGTTTCATTAATTTGTGAATACATTTTACTTTTCACAGCCTTGCATATGCTAATGAAGTGAAATCTGTACATGCTTTACATGTATAATGCAAGTCACCCAAACTCCACCTAATCATGAAATGACATCAACTGAAACTTTATCTTTTCCCCACCCTTAAAGGAAACTATACAAACATAGAGAAAAAGGGAAGGGAGCTTAGAGGAAACTCCACTTTGGCTGGTCAATGGACTGCACCCATCTCCTCTGCCACAGAGACACCTATTGGGTAAGCTTTATTTCACTGTAATACTATTGCTTGTGTAGTCTAATATCAGTGCATTTATCAACGGCAGTTTCTGAACCTTCCTCTGTTACAACAATCAATAAATCTCACCAGTGGTGAATCTGTGACTGTGAATGTGGTCAGGCTCACAGTGTTGAAACTACACAGTTTGTGAATCTGGGGTTGTGAAAGTTATAACGTGACCAGACTTACAGTGCCAAATCGGCTACACTAAAATATTATCTGTGAATCTGCATCATGAAGGTCTCTTCCAGGGATTTGTACAGACAGATAATACACTGACTAAGAAGGGGGAGATCTAGCTGTCCTCAGACTGCAGAGCAGTTAGCAGCACCATCGACTCATCAGCTCAACATGTCTTCCTGGAGGTGACAATTACTTTGCATCTGCTATATTTGGAACTCTATATATGAGCCTCAAGATTGAAGACATTCAGGGCCAGCTCGTATCTTCAGCCTTGCTATACTATACAAAGTTGTAACAGCCAACATACTGTATGGTGGTATATAGGTACCGCACATAGCGACAGCCTGGCAAAAGTATGGGGAGAAGCTTGCATGACAGCTGGCTCTATGTAGTCACATTTGACTCATTTCATAACAACTGAAAAGCCTTATGTTGAAATATTTGTAAGCAAAAACCCTGGTTAAAGATAGTCAAAGACAGTGGCTAGAAGCTGAAGGAATAGCTTGTGCTAAAACTCAGAAAAGCTTGTTAGACTCTGAAAAGAAGCACGTTGAATCATAGACTCATAGAATCATGGAATCCTGGAATCACAATATGGTTTGGGTTGGAAAGGACCCTTAAGGACCATCTAGTCCCACACCCCTGCAATGACCTCAGTTTGTGATATATCAGGCTGTGTCTTCACATTCATACTTTGAAGGTACAAGCTGAATGTTGTCCTCCTGTCTTCTGAAGGCAGAATTATATTGCACAGCCAGTGCTGGAATTTCCCTGACAAACAGCAAGGCCACACACAGAACTGTCTCCAGCACTGAGAAAACCTCTACACTTGATTTCCTTCATACATTAAATGAAACCATCACTGTCCTGATTCCTTTCCTTCCTTGCTATGACTGTACCATTCATGGATTTCTCACGCTAACCACACCTTGGAAAAGGTCCTATCTTCTTTATGTGGTTTGGAGACCTGGATGCCGCTGCATTGAAATGGTGAGGGAAATGCAAATTCTGCTACGTGGGGCTGTGTCTCTGTAGGTCCTGCTCAAAGGGCGGGTACCAAGGCAGCAGCCCCAAGGGCTTCTCTTTGCTAACTTCATGGAGGCCAATGTCGGTGGAAATGGCAAGTGTTGAATGTTATTGTGGTACACAGAGCAGGATCCTTCTGCCATGGATGGGGCCAAAGGAAAAAATCTCACTCTTCAGCAAGTAAATAACTAAGAGAAAAAGACCACATTACATCCTCCTGTCAGGATGTTCTTCTTGCCATTGTTTACAAACTGCAGGCATCTTTACTGCTGGTTTTTTCCTAAGAGATGACACCCAGGAGCCTAAAAGTGTCAGATGAGATGTCTGGAAAATTTGCAGACTGCTTCAGGACAGTGATTTATATTCAATCCAGTCCTTTCCAGGAAATTGGTTCTTCTGAAAACAATAAAGTTAAAGTTACTTCAACAACAATAAAAAATGTCATTGTCACTAAACCAGAAGGAATGTGACTGGAGCTCCATGTCAGTCTGGGAACTTTTGACATATCCAAGCTTCTGTGGAGAGTTAACTACTCACTTCTCCCCTCAGGCCACACAAAAATAGGTTACCATAAATAGAAAAAAAGATCTTATCGTTGTCATCATCATATCTTCTGTTTAGGACTCAGGTGGGCTTAGATTTTATGTGACTGGTATTTTTTGCATATGACACAACACGAGTGACACAGTGATATTGGGAAAACATTTGGTCTAGTGGAGGTGTCCCTGCCCATGTCAGGGGTTTGGAACTAGATAGTCTCGGTACTAGATGGTCTTTAATGTCCCTTCCAACTCAGGCCATTCTATGATTCTGTGATTCAATTAAAGAAAGAATTTCTTCTGCTCACTGAGCTCCAAAATCAGTATTTGAGATAAATTATTGATGAAGTGCCAGAGTACACCCACCCATTGGCCTTTTTTACCTTCTTGTACCCACTGGGAGTGAGGTGCAGGGAAGGCAACTTTAAAACCTGTTTTTATACTGTGAATATATGAAGCTGTTTTCCTCACCACGCAACTTCTTGTCATTTTCGGGGGAAATATTTATTTTTGGAAGCCACACACGTTTCAAACCTTTCATAGGTGCATCACACTTTTCATCATTTCTTTTGGGACAAGTGGAAGAGAGAAGCCTTTTATGGCTCTCCAGTTTGGGCCATTAGTGCTGTGTTAGAGGTGAACTGGAGGCCCTTATAACACACAAGAATGTTTATAAGTTTCCCTGAGAGACCTTTCCCCAGCAGATGATAAAGACAAATGTACTGCTTCCAGCAGGTTCTTTCCTTCCACTTTAGCTGAAGGTAAGACCAGTGAAGTGTATCAATCGTATCTTATTCTAAATATACAGAAATACATACATTTAAACTGAAAACACTTGCTTTCAGAGAACTGAAATGTCTTCTTTGCTGTCTGAATCAGTAATGTAAAAATACCTCTTAATAATGTATTTACCAGTCTTCAGTTTCAGAATTTCCAACATCTTAATGTGGAGATCAGGTAATTCTACCTGGGGGTAAACACATATGGAAACTGTTTAATTTGTCTACTCCACCACAGCTTTGGAAACTTCCCATCCCTCATTTTTGAGGAAAACTCAGCATCAGGAGTGCTGTTTCCCTGAACTGTGGCCCTATGACTAGCCAGCACAGCTGTGCTGAAAAGTCCTCTCCAAGAGCACAGATCTCAGAATCTCAGAAGGGTTGGTGTTGGATTGCAGATCATCCAGATCAACTTCCCCTGTAAAGCAGACTCACCTAGAGCAGGTGGCACAGGATTGTGTCTGGGTGGGGTTTTAATATCTCCAGGAAAGGAAACTCCACAATCTGTCTGGGCAGCCTGTTCCATTGCTTTGTCACCATCACAGTAAAGTTCTTCCCCATATTCAAATGCATCTTCCTGCACCATGACTTCTGCCCATTGCCCTCATCTTGTCAGTGGGCACCACCACCGAGTCTGCTCCACTCCCTTTCTGCTTCTTCTCCCATCACCCTCATCTCTTACTCCATCCGTACCCTGGGTTCTTGAGGAAGATAAGGCATTCGTGCAGTTTCTAACCAAACAGCATCTCTGAATCATCCTCATAGACACAGAAAATAGCTCTTTCTCCCTGGTCCTCAGCCATCTCCTTTGCTAGGCAATGCTGGACCACTCCAAAGAGCAGCCAGAAGGAGAAGTTTCCCTCTTGGTACAGAAAAAAGCCTCATAAGCGTTTAATATAGGCTTTGGCTCCCAAGGAGGTGATGCCCAGTCTGACTCTCCGTGTTTCTGCTGAGGGTACAGATCACCTTGAGTTGTTGCCTGCTCCTTCCCGAAGATCTTCATCTCCACCGTGGAGATTTCTTCCCTTGAAGACATTTCTTCTTCTACCACTGCTACCTTTTAAGCAATAACTTTAAATCTACTGGAGTTTTTTATTTCCACTAAGGGTCCTGTGTTTTGCACATCTATAAGGAGGGCTGGGGTGTGTATATATATATATATATATGCAAAGAAACCTTTTTTATTCTTTTCTTTTGCTTTTCTATTACAGCATCTCTAATGTGTTGCACTTAAGGTGGGTGGCTTTAAAAGAGGCTGATTTCATTAGGTTTTTATTGTGTTTAAAATGTGGTTGCATTTATTGTGCTAAACACTTGGCAGCCTTTGTCACGTCATGTCTCATGAAGGCACTTGGAAATGAGTGCACACATAGAAAGCTGCATCAATTTCCTCCCCTCACCCCTCCCCAAGCAATATAGGCAGGAGATCATGAAAGCTTTGTTTCTTTAGCTGGCGGTTAATCCTTCCAAACTTGGCCCCCTTTCTGAAATTAACTCACTGAATAATGGACATGCTCCATTAAAGGGATGAAGATAAAAACTCTGCCAGTGCCTGACTTAGTAAGAAAACCATCTCATTCGTAGGCCAAAAGAACACACTTGAGCTGTGACAAAGGACCTGTGTAATTGAGAGCCAAGACTCCCCTCACATTTATTTCCATGACTTGGTATTCTTTGACTGTCCATGTTTCTTTTTGTACTTGTGTAATGGCTCATGCATTTCTCATGGAAAGAGCTAAAATTTAAAAGAATAAAAAAGGTATTGTAGAAATTCCTGGAGGAATTTTACTTCATCCATCCCCAAAAACAGGTTTTTCACATATATTTCTATTATTAAGATTTTAATTTAATGGCAGTCGGTGCTTTAATTACAGATCCAGACAGGGAGAAGTTCATGTGTGTTTGGTCCCAACTCTTTGACTGATTTAAAGTATATTATGAGGCAGGACACTTATTCCTTGATTTCCATGAAAAAAAAACCCAAACCACAAACAAACAAAAGAAAACAAACAAACAAAACCCACAACAACAAAAAAACCAACAAAAAGCCAAACCAAAGCAAAAATAGCAACAAACTAACAAAAAAACCCCCAAAACCCAACAACAAAACAAAAAAAAACCAAATCAAACCAAACAAAAAAACCCCAACAACTCTGGATCCTGCAATACAAANGTTGGACCACGATGGAGATGAAAAATCTTCCTTTCATATTAATACAAGAAAGAATAGCTGTGTTTCTCTTCTTCCAGAAAAGCTGTGTATTAGAGCAATGGCCCCTGACCTGTGTGTTGTAGACTGTACTCTGCCCAGGAAATGTTCTGACTTCCCTCATGGCCACAGAAAATTAAAACCCCTTAAAACTAAGGAGGCTGTGGCTGCAGTCCAGGTTGGCAGGGAGAGCAAAGATGATGCTCACATTACTCACTCACTTCTTCTGTGTAGGGGCCCATAAAGGCTGGGAGCTGCAAGGACAGAAAATTCAATAATGGAAGAAAAATAAGAGTCTGTGAATTAAAATGACCCCAAATACCAAAAGTCAGAGAGAGCAAATATCTTACCAGGCATCAACAGGCACAGGAGTGTCCTCTGGATTAATTTTATCTGGTTTTATACACTTTAACACCATAAAAGAGGATTATCTCATTGAGTCTGACCTCTGGCATAACGCAGGCAATAAAAAAAAAAGTGTTCAGTTGCTGCTGCATGGAGTCCACTAATTTGTGTTTGACTAAGAGAGTTATTTCAGCAGAGCAGCCCTTCTTGGCCTTGAAGATTCAGTACTGGGGGAGTCCACTTCTCTTCTGAACAGACAGCAAATTGCAGCTTGGCCAACATACAGGATGGGAGAAGAGGTCCCTTACAGCTGCTTCCCCATGCACAACCCTGCAATAGTGGTGGGAGTGTAGTGCCCACTATTGGTGGATCTCTCAAAATCTGCCATAATTTCATATTCAGCTTTAAACCAGCATGAGCTAATACATCAGCTCAGGAGTGATCCCCTTTCTCTCCTGTCCCTACAACACCTCCTTCCATGTGCCAACACAAGCACTGTGCAACCACACACTGAGCAGGTTAAGGGAGATGATTAAAATTAAATCAGTTCAATGCATGGGTTTTTGTTGGCTGGATTGTACTGTCCGGGTAGGAATAAATGATGGGAGATGTGACTAGCTCTTTCAACAGCAGTGTTGGTTTATGCCAGTTTAGGTTGGCATATGTGAATCTGTCGGGTTTTTATTTGGCCATTTCTAGGTCTTTTTGCAGCTGAATGGTGCAAAGAGGCCTGAATCTCAAGAGGAAATGCCACTCAATGTTCATACAGTAATATTTTGAGAGAACTGCTATCAAACAGTGGGTATTGTGACATTTGGCATAGCATTTAATTAATAGATAAGATATCCTGTATATGTTCATGAATCAAAACCAAGTTGTTTTGTCTAAATGACAGAAATAGAAACCAAAACAATAGTCAGTACACATGGTGAAAATTCACTCAATTTCTTCACATAATTTAGAGCTCTGTATCATCCTCCCTCTCCCTACTTTTGGGTCTTATGCAGTAACATGTTTTCAAGTGTGTAACAGCCCCATTTCCCTGTTATTGCTAATTCATGCCATGAATGTGGCCTAAAATAAACCCCAACTTTCTGCATCATCAGATCCTCCTGAATAAAAAGAGCTCTTAGATCTATCCATTGCTGAAAGTGGAGCTATTGCCTCCATTTTCTCTCACAGACAGAGCCCAAGGCAAAACAATACAAGTGTCAAACTCCGTGTTCACGCAGCCTTAAAAAGTGCAAGGAAAGAAAAACAAAGATGAGGTAAACTCCGTGCTACTTCAGCACCCAGGAGAGGGAGAAAATAAAAATGACAACCCATGGCAGCACAATAAAACAAGAAAGTGTGTCCCTTCCTTCATTCTCCTTTCTATACTGTTTTTAATTATGTGCACATATTTTTTGTGATTGTCACCAGAGCATTTCGTGGCACACCTCACAAACTAATTGATCAGAAGTATGACTCACCCCATCAATTTATTTAGTCATACTGAAGTAAAATATTTAATCACCTGTAAAATAAGCATCTCGGTTCCTTCCTCCATCAATACAGAGAGATACTTTGTCCTTTCCCCCGGGCTACTTACCTATCTCAGGTAACTGGAACACCTTCTGCCCCCCACTGCACCCCAGCAGATTTATCTAAAGCTGTTGGTTATAGAAGATGATTATTTAGATATCCCAGTTGAGACACCTAGCCTATTAGATGACCAAAGTCATAAACTTAACCACAGACAAAGGCCTCGTACAGAATTCATTAATACTTGTGGAAAGTATTTGATATATTTGAGATCAGGCTATCACAGCAGAGTTTTTTGTTTCCCCTTTTTTTTTTTTTTTTTAAGAGAGAGTAGAGGCCGTTAAAATTTCATTCATTATGAGTTTTCAATTACACGTTTCATCGGGCTTCCATGCTAGGAGAAAACTGGAATTTATGGCAAATAAATAACAATGGGCTTTGACCAGCAGTGCAGGACAAAATTTCTCAGCAATACAAAACTTGCTGTAGTAATTTGTTTGTATTTTTAAACAGTTAGTATCAACTTTACCAAAATATAAGAATTATTTTATTATTACTATTGATTTTCTTTACCTTTGTATATGGATTTGCAGAATAGAAAATAAACATCAAGGACAGTGCCCTACCAGAAGAAGGAATGATGTTTTTCAGCCCTAAGACAAGAATCTTAATTATAGGATACAATTTAAAATACTGTAGCACATTTTCTATAGGAAAAGGTATTAACCTGGTGATCCTGCCAATCCCCAAATGAAGTGCCTAATTTATTTTGTTCAAGAAATGCTGCCTTCATGATTAAACTTGTCATTAATTCTTCATGTTCGTTCCTTCTGCCTTGAAAGTTTGATTTGAAAGGATTTCTGGTTTGGTGCTGAATTGGTAATTTTTCTTTACAACCTATAAGATCTTTGGGAATACAGGATGAATACAATGTTATTTTAGGAGGGTTTTATTATTACCGAGCGATGTCTATTGAAACATTATTCTGTGCTATGTCAACGCTCTGAATACATCATGCAGCTTTTCTTGGAAGCAGAATGTATTGACCGTCAGTAATTACAAGAAAATACTGATATTTCAGGGCATTAAAGGGGATCCAAATTGTGCCTGTGTCATGCCATGTCTACCCACCACACCATTCTTTGCTAATGCAGGCTGGCAGGAGTCACCCTGAACAGGGTGTTTCTCCCAGCACCCGGCTGTCAGTGGGATTTCCAGCACTCGCTCCATCGCTCCCTCTGGAGCCTCCCTGTACCCTTTCTGCTGGGTTGTGAACACTCAGAGCTCCTTTCATGGTGGTGGACGTGATGGGCTGTGACATCTCTTGTCTCAGTAAAGAGCAGTCTCAAACAATGTCAGGAGACGTCACTTAGAGCCTGACAGATGGAAGATAAACAGGACAGCACTGATGTAAAAGTCTATTTATATCAGCCTAGCATAACTTGGGTTCTCTGAAGTGCAAGCCACACTATGGTGCATGATGTGGGCTAAAAAATTAAATGCTTTCCTAATTAGGGGTGTTACCCCTTTTGTTCTACTACAACTATAAGATTTTACATGCTTGTGCTCTCTATCTGCTGGAAAGTGTAGCAATACTTTGTGAAGAAGAGTTCTTTTGACCACTTCAAAATTAACTGCATTGTTCATTTGTCTAATAGTATCACAGAATCACAGAAACAATGAGTTTGGAAAAGCTCTTTAAGATTATCAAATCCACCTGTTTCCCCAGCACTGCCAAGCCCAACACTAACCCATGTCCCCAAATGTCATATCTTCACACCTTTTAATCCTGTCCAGGGATGGTGACTCCACCACTGCGCTGGGCAGCTGTGCCAGGGCTGGAGAACCTTTTCTGTGAAGGAATTTTACTAATATTTTTCATCTTATTTTCCTGTAGTGCAACTTGAGGCCATACCCTCATGTCCTGCCACTTGTTATCTGGGAGAAGAGATCAAGACCCAACTGGGCCCCCCACTCCTTGTCAGGGAGTTGCAGAGCCAGAAGGTCCCCCCTGAGCCTCCTTTTCTCCAGGCTGAGCCCCCCCAGCAGCTCCCTCAGCCCCTTCCCAGCTCCGTTCCCTTCCCTGGACACGCTCCAGCCCCTCAGTGTCTCTCCTGTCTGAGGGTCCCAGACCTGCCCCAGCACTGGAGGAGCCTCAGCAGTGCCAGCACAGGGACGGGCACTGCCCTGGGCTGTGACACACTGTGGCTGCCACAGCCTGGGGACCACTGGCCTCCTGCCCACCTGGCCACACCTGGGCTCACCTGGACCCATATTCAGCTCCTGCCACCCTGTCCCAGCCTGTAGTGCTGCCTGGGGGGTTTTGTGACTGAAGGGCAGGACCCAGCATGTGGTCTTCTCGAACCTCACGCAATTGGACTCGGACCACATGTCAGGAACTCATCCCCATCCCTGCTCCTCCTGATTCAGTGGTAAAGAGGTCAAGCTGTTTAACACCTAATCTGATGACCTGACATATACCAACAAATTAATCCGCTGCCCTGACTTTGTCTATTTCCTCTTCTCTTACATGCTTCAGCTGCTCTTCATAGCACATTAGAGGATTGCTGTCTTTATTAGTCACCAATAACACATTAATACATTCCTTCTCCTATTACCTTGGACACTAATTTGGTGGAACTGGATACTGACAGTACATTGATGTTGTTAAGGTTAATGACCCAGAGATTTACAAGAGAAGTCGCATTAGAAGTCAAATTGATTGTAATAATTGTTTCACTGAACAGTGTCAACATTAAGTACAGTATGTTGTGCTGTGCTATTCAGGGAGGCCCTGTGGCTGTTACAATAACTACAACACTCTGTACATACCCTCCTTACAAGACAATTCACGCTGAAGTACATTTAGGTAAATGCAGCTCTAGTAATGGGTGCCTAAGATGTTCTAAGATATGAGACCCTGTCTTTCTAGTCTCTGCACATTATTTTGCCTCTGAGCATATTTTGTACTTCCATTCAGTTCTAATGAAATTGTTGCTTTTCTCAGGCATGGCTGAAAGGTGGTTGTTGCCTCCTTTTGGCCTGAATTGTGAGGCAATGCAGACTACTGCTGCTGCTCAGTCCTAAATTTTTCTCAGACAAGTGACTGCTTGGCAGTTCAGATCCTCTGCAGTTAAGCTGCTTTAAATATTTGAGTTTCAATATACTGTATGAAATAATTTTTCTGTTAACATTGCTTTCACATTGACAGTGGCATGCAGGAATTACAGCTGAGGTGCTGGTAAGAATCTCACAGAAATGTCACCCTTGACCAAAAGCGTGTGTGTTTGCCTCTGTGCAACTGTTAAAAAACCCCAACTCGTTTTTTTTTCACATTGTAGGTCCTGTTCCTTCCCTTCTCTGTTATTCCATGCGTTTCTGTTCTTACTCTCTCTTGCATTTCTCCTTTCTCCACCTCTTCTCACTCAGGATATTGATACTGCAACTGAAAAGAGTCACTGCTGAGTGCTGAGTGGCACTGTGAATTGTGAAATAAAAGGTGCTTGTCATACTGGAGCCCTGCACAGTCATCCACACACCCACAGGACTTGACTCACCCACTCCTGCTCTTGTCGTGTCTGCTCTGACTGCAGGGTCCTCACGGCATTGATGACGATGGTGAGTTATGACTCGAGCTCAAGGTCAGGAGAAGAACCCCTTGTACTTTTCACTGAAGTTTTCCTCTTGCATTTTAGTTTGATTCTCAGTCTTATTTGCAATATCTCAAAATTCAACCAAACAACGTATTTTTTTCCAAGAAATTCCAATTTTAGGAGCAGCAGCAAACATTCCATGGAAAGATGAAAGCTCTCAGTATAAAATGCATATATTACTATAAAATGCATATTTCTTTTTGGCACTAATCACATTCACCCTCCCTTCTTTCTTTCTGCCAGTCTCAGCTTGTCTTCTTCCTCAACTAGTTTACATGTTGTAATTATGAGGTGACCTGTAAGGACTCATCGAACCCAAACCATTCTATAATTCTATGGTTCTATGTCTGCAGCATTAATACCTAAGCTAGTTACCTTTGGCTTCTCTTACAACCAGTGAGATAAAAATGAAGCCTCTTGGCACGATTATTCTCAGCCTAGAGTGCAGCTTAAAATGAAGGTGTATGCTGGGTTCACAGCCTCTAACCCCATTCAGTGCAAGACCTACAGGTTATTATGACCATAATTATTGAGATCATGGCCAGCAGTGTACTCAGGTGAGCAGGAGGCCAGTGGTCCCCGGGCTGTGGCAGCCACGGTGTGTCACAGCCCAGGGCAGTGCCTGTCCCTGTGCTGGCACTGCTGAGGCACCTCCAGTGCTGGGGCAGGTCTGGGACCCTCACACAGGAGAGACACTGAGGGGCTGGAGCGTGTCCAGGGAAGGGAACGGAGCTGGGAAGGGGCTGAGAGAGCTGCTGGGGGGGCTCAGCCTGGAGAAAAGGAGGCTCAGGGGGGACCTTCTGGCTCTGCAACTCCCTGACAAGGAGTGGGGGGCCCAGTTGGGTCTTGATCTCTTCTCCCAGATAACAAGTGGCAGGACAAGAGAGTATGGCCTCAAGTTGTGCCAAGCAGAGTTTTAAATTGGATATTAGGGGAAATGTCTTTCTGGAAAGGGCTGTCAAACATTGAAGCAGGTTGTCCAAGGCACTGATGGAGTCTCCATCTCTGAAGGGATTTAAAAAAGTGTGTGAATATGGCACTTGAGAACATAATTTGGTGGTGAACAAGGTGGTGGTGCTGGGTTGATGGCTGGAGTTGATGGTCTCAAAGATCTTTTGAAATCTTAATGGTTTCGTGATTCTGTAAAGGGAATTGGGGTGAAAAGCACCTATGTTTGTGCATAGATTCCTAGACTGATGACGTTGTTTTATGACTTCTCTCTGTGCCACACTGACAGAAAATGTTTACCTCCACTCCTGCCCAGAAAGGCGGCACAGTTCAGTTTGTTCTACGGCAGGTTGCATTTGTTAATAAGGAAGGTCCACTGCTTCATCTGTCATCAAGCAGCTGCATTGTAGGCACCAGGATATGAAAAACTGGCCCATAGGTTCGGTGAATCTGCAAGTGCCATTACATGTAAGAAGCAAAACCAAAAGTTGTCACATTTTGGATCTTACCACTGTTTATATAACACTTCAATAACATGCCAAACACTGTCTTTTGCTCTGTGCAGCATGTTGTACAGCTTGCTCTCTACACCATAGGCTTGTTTTGTGGATGATGTGTAAGCTGGGACATTACTTTTAAAAAGTATTTTAGTAGCATCATGTATTCTAAAACAGGCCTGTCAAAATACAGTGTCAAGCTCTCACATGTCACATAAAAGCTGTTTGATGTTCTCCTCACTTGAACTCCTACTTTGCATCGTAATTAGGAGAGATCTTGACTGGGTGAACTTCTTAGCTTTTTACATGCACAAGCCTAAGGACACTTTAATTAAAGTCAGAGGGAAACTTGAAAGCACAGGCAGCAAGAAAAAAAAAAAAAAAAAGACTAAAAATAACCTGTTCAAAACTGCTGTAGAGAAGCCAAGGGACAGGACATGACACGGGCAGGGAACATTATGAACTGGGGGAATCTAACCATCACTTCCCCAGCAGTAGCATGTAATAATTATAAATATAAATCTTGTTTCACTTGTTGCCATATGACAGCACTGGCAAAAGAGAGCAACAACATTACTGCCCAGTAAATCTATTTGAGAAAGAGAAAAGCCTTGTTTTGTGTTTTTTGGTGTTTTTTTTCCCAAGACAAGGATTCTTAGTTTTATTTCTTTTAGGGCGGAAAAGAGTCCCCCAAAGCAGTGTTGGGAAGAAAACCCACAATTGTAATTTTTCATTTTGTGGAAATAATCTTCCATAAATAACCTGTACATAGAGAAGGAAACATCAGAACTGTCCAGAAAAAATATTGCAATTTTCAATTTTTCTTATATTTTATCATGCAAAATCAGTTTTATAGCAAATCTAAAGTTTTTCACATAGACAATATGACTTTTTTTCCCTTTAAACTATACTTTGATGGGTAAAGGGGTAGACAATGATTTCCTGTCTTTTTTCTGGTTTTTTTTTCTTGATTTTTTTTTTCCAAACCAAACTAAAGCAAACATTTTCCCCTTTTCCTGATTTTTGGACTGTCTTAATTATTTAGTTCCTGCCTAGCTACTTCCATCTCCTTGAGTGTCCATTTCTCACAACTTCATTCTAAATAAATAAATTAGGCAGTGTCAGTGCAAATTCTATTTTCCAAAGCCACAGATACAGACGCCTCACACACTTTCTGTGTTTTCTTTTACCTCCTGTACTGTGGCTATGACTCACACACTCACTGATTAGAAAGACATCCTGTTGTGAGGCTTAAATGCTCCTCCTTGTACAAGTCCCACTTGCCTGAGACGTCCAGGATTCCAATTAATCTCAGTAGAACTGATTACTGAAGAAGGGATTCAGACCACAGATCGAGACACCTGCACTGAGGTGTGTAAAAAGAGGTAAATATCTATGATCTCTGTACAATCCAAAGCCCACTTCAGCTGACTAAGCGTAGGTACAGGATGTTGCCTGAGATATTCCAGAGTATAACATAGTCTCTAATTTTTGATCTAGGGAAGTGTGTCTGTTCCATAGGTCCTCTATCATATCTGCCAGCCCCAGTCTCAAATAATATGGGGCATCTCACATGGCACAAAAGTGTTTTGGAAAGTGAGTCCAGGCTCTCACCTGGCTGAGTAGACGCTGTTCATGCAACCAGTGCCCCCGTATGATGAGCTGAATCTTGAACAAGCCTCTGTTGAATGTACTGAATCCCTTTCCAATAACTTAAGGCACCAAACCCACGTGTATACACCTTCAAATAAATACCTAAATTAAATCTGCCTCATCAGGGAGTTGTTTTCTTCTCCTTTGAATTCCCCCAAAACTGGTTACTCTTTCAATTCTTCCTATGCTACTCTTAGCTTTTTTGTCTGACAGTGACTTTACTTTTCCCAAAGCCTAAGTTCCTCAAAATTTTCACTTTTCCAGAATAGTGCAGCAAATCTATAACCTTGTCTTTATTCAGAAACATCACTCATGTCATCATTCCCTAAACTCTTTCAGACCCTAGCATTGAATTTTACAGTCCTGTTTCCTCTTATGCTTGCACACTTCTTTGGTTTTTTTTTCTTTTGTATCTCCTTTTATAGCTCATTCTTGTGCACCCAGACTTGCTTATTTGCAGATTTGAGCTGGCACAGGTTGAGGTTTTTGTTTTCATCTTCTGTGCCCTGACTTGTTCAGGACTAGTCTTGGCCTTGCAGGTTCAGGATTTATTTCCATTTTCATATTCTAAAGCTCCCCTTGGGGTTATGTTTTAGTTCTTATTCTCTTTGCCTTCTTTTGTCTGGAGGAAATAATGGGATATCATCTCACTAACAAGCAGTGCTGGAGGGTCCAAGCAGCAAATGCATGCTTACATGCCTGCTGTGAGTGCTGCAAAGCTATGCCCAGTGTTGCAGATATGTGCCCCCCAAAGTCTTTGACAATAATGGCTTTTAATGACTTTTATTTCCTTGCCTTTATCAGCGAAATATTGCCATGCCTCTGTTAATCTCCTACAACAGGTTGTTTCCTGCTTGTTTCCACAGGAAAACAGGCACTAGAAGCCCTGGCTGGGAGCTGCTCTGAGTCACTCATCACTGTCTCTAGCTGAGCACTTATGTATGTATGTAAATCCACCTACATCCATGCATAACCCACAGAGGCAGCATGACAGAAGCTGTGGCAGGTCACAATCACAACCCCATCTGTTCACAACAACAAGTCACTGAATACATTTGAAATTTAATACAAACAAAATTAAGACACAACTGCAACTGGCTGAGGTACGAGAGATTGAACACTTACTCTGCTCCAGTGGCTTCCAAAACTTCCCCAAATATAGGATTTTTGTAGCTAATATCTTCTCAGAAATACTTTTAATTCATTGTTAATTTTAGGATTTTTAAAGTGTGCATATTCAAAGCTTCTTAAATGTTGTTGAATCCTTGTTATGTCAACATAAATAGTAATAAAGGTAGTCTGTGAAAGGGTTACTTGATTCACCTAAGTTGTGTCTCAAAAGAACTGCTGACCTTCCACCCATGCTGAGATGACACAGAGAAGGAAGCTGCACAGCACAGCCTGAGTGAAGCAGGTGGAACCACAGTCTCCAAAAAACATCTGGTAAGATTGTTTGGATGTTATTGTGCCTCAACCCAAAGAAATCTTGCTCTTTCCAGGGAAGGGGAATCATCTGAAATGAATACAATTCCCTGGGACTTAGATAGGGTTGGATGTGGCTTGGAGCAACCTGGTCTAATGGAAGGTATCCCTGGCCTCGGCAAGAGGTTGGAAGGAGATGAGTCTTAAAGTTCCTTCCAACCCAGACCATTCTGTGATCCTATAAAATGGGTAAAAACAATTTTCAGCATGAATTCAAAGCATGCTACAGAGTCTGCTGTATCATATGTAATGAAATGAGATGTATAAAGCTGGTTTCTCATCTAGACAACTCTACACATTGAAAATATGAAAGTAACCTAACACCCAAGATTTTCAACTGAAGGAAAGTAAAGAAAACATGAAAAGATATGGAAATCTTCAGCCAAGCTGGCTTTTTCATGAAAGATATTGTTATTCTCTAGCAAAAAATACAACCAGCCGTTGAATTCTGTTAGAGCTGACAGTGACACGGAGGAAGGCCAAATCAGCTCTCAGAAATACTGGAAGTATTGAGATGTGTGAATAAAGGACATGTAGTACCAGTGCAGGTGTAGTTGATTGAATTATAACACTGATGACTGAAAGCAGAGGCTATCTTGGGATTACAAAACCAATATCCAAGCTAAATACGGTCAAGGATATCAGAGACCTGGTTAGCATGGGAGGTACATGGGCAAAAACAGAGCAGCAAAGAAAAGGGATATCTCAAGTGCAAAGCCCTCCAGAAGATGATCAGAAGCTGGGCAGGGAAGGCACCGTTTCATTGCAAGTTGTTAAAAACAGGCTAATGCTTGGACATCTGGGAAACAGGGGAACTGTTGGACATTACCACAGGAGTACTATAAGGAAAGCAATGTAGGGCTTGAGAAACCAAAACATCCCAAACCATTCAATTTCAGACTGCAACCCTAGTTTATTGGCAGAGAGATATGTCTCCATGCTTAAGCCATCAGCTTGGCTGATCAAAGTGTTATGTTGTTGGTAAAGAAGCTTGTAGAGGTCTTTTACAGAAGCCTTGTCCAACTCTCAGTATTGAATTGTAAAGACTTTTCTTTGCCTATACCTGGAGATTTTATTAGGATTGACCTATTCTGCCAGGACAAGCTACACATTGGTAAGCAAGTTAAAGGGTTTGAACTGCTACAAATTCAACCTTCTAGTATCTAATGGGCAGTAAGATTATTTCATCCAAACTTTCAATTTCTTTGTACCCACCCAATCCAAGACAAATTGATTTAAACTAATAAAATGCACTCTCCCATGAGATGTGATGAACAGGACACTAAAAGAACAGAATTTTTCCTCTGACTTCAAACTTCCTGAAAGAACTTCAATAAGAAGGGATACCAGGAGGGATACCTTGCTGTCACAGGAGAAATTCACATTTAACCCTACTGCAGGGTACAGCTGGTGAGTCTTTGATACTGAGGAAGGAAACAAACCCTCCAAGAACAGGTTGAATCATGCTTTTGAGCATCCTGGTATAGCAGAAGATGTTCCTGCCCACAGCAGGGGTTTAGAATGAGAACGTCTTTAAGATCCTTTCCAAACCAAACCGTTCAATGATTCTGTGAACTCTCACAGAGCTGTGTCTTAGGTCTGAAGATAACCTAGCTCTGTACAGCTTGGCAGGTTACTAGCTCTACAATGGGAGCCACAAGAAACAGCCCCTTGGTTAGTTAAAGTTTGTTCATCCTACACAGCTACTTTCTGACATTTGCAGATATGAGGATCTATAAGTGCCAGCTTAAACCCAGAATTTAAAATAAACATAAAATAAAGTTCTGCTATTGCTGTGACAGTAATATCTTAGATCTAGGCTGCAAAAGCTATTTTGTCTAATATCAATCAGATCACTATGGATTTTATCTGGTTCAGAGGCGATATACAATCCAGTCATTCATAACATTTAAAATGTTAAAACTCTGAAATAAATTTCAATAGAGTTAATTGTTATGCCCAGATTATGAAAACTATTGTTAAGGTTGTGTTTTCTTTTTTTAAGTCTTCTTCAAAAATGCATTTTTATTTACATTGGTTTAATCCTTCCTGTTTTCCTGTTAAAACTCTATAACCACAGAACAGAACGCTGGAACTTTTCCATAGACGCCTTTGGCTTCTTTTAGCACTGACTTCATTCTATTCTTTCATTCTCTTAGTGACATACAGTTTGCTCCAGAATATCATGGCAAAGGCTTTTTACATCAAAAAAATCATCATCAACCACAAACCAGCAGAGGATCTCAGGAAAGAAATAAATGGATTAGTGAACAGAAGACACTGTGGCAGATAAAATGTAATGAGGAAGGAATCAGGCAGTGTAGATCAAAGCATTTAGTGTGGTTTGTTCTCCCTACAGGAGTGTGTAATGGTGGAGAGGGCGAAAGACAACATAATGTATCTGGGTGTGGCAATCTGGTATGGCATGGAAAATGATGGCTGGGTGCTACAGAGACATAAAAACTGGGAAATGCGTTTCTCAGAAAAAGCCTGAAGTATTCCAATTTCCTTATCATGGTACAGCTCTTCTTCTTCACTGTTCTTGTTTTCCTACTTGTCTGCTTGTGAGAAATAGATCAGATGAAGAGATTTTTAACCATGGTATCTCAAGCACTGAAATTTGGATCTTTGTATAAAGAGTCTTGGAGGTAAACCCATTGCGTCTGTATAATTAATCTTTATTGATATTCCCGTCTCTGCAATTTCTGAATCTGATTATTATTATGTTATTCACAACTTCAATGAGAAAAGGAAGGAGCTTACCAACAATATCATCATATATGTAATGTTTTCTTCTGTGTGTGTAAGGGAAAGGAAGGGAAGGGGAGTTCTTGCAAGCCCTAATGGGCAGCATTTCCATGCCTGGAAAACATGAACACCAACCCAGAATGATTACTGAAGCCTCTTGGCATTTCATTATTTCAATATCAGTTTAGATTTTATTTTTCACATGGGTCAGCAGCCATCAGGACATTCTTTCCCTACTATGAGAGGTGATGACAACACCAGAGTTAGGAGACCTGCCTTGAGGGTGCCTGCTAAAAGAAAGGACAAGCACTCTCACGCTCTGCTCACCAGCCTGAGGGTTCAAATATAAAACCAATTTTCCATGGCTTACAGAGTTACCGTACAGAGACCACCCTTGTGTATGCTCCTAGTCTGCTGCTGCTATGGGATCCTCTATCTTGTCTCAGGCAGCAATGAAGAGCATTAAGATAACTTGGATTACTTTTTATTGCATGTGGGCTATAAGTGCACACAATAATGTGGATAATAACCCCAGCGCAGCTGACCCACAGAAATTTGTTAACCCGTGGTATGTTCCTTAAACGTCTGGTTCATACAATTTCACCAAGAGATACATTTCTTCGTTTTACCGCAGCTTTCCCATGTGACTCAAAAAGTTTGGCTCCAGTTTCTAAGTCTTTAAAATGATTAAGTGATTCTCCAGCTACAGACCAATTTTCTTTCTGCCTAAAATATTTGTATCCTGTATTTGGTTGCCATAGATTTTCAGATTATGATAAAGAATGTGATAAATTGATCAAACTCATAAGGCATTCTTTCTTTGCTATTCAAGATCTACTGTAGTCATCAAACACAATACATACTTCTCTATATGTCTCACAAGTTGATGCTAAACTGAATTTTTATAGTCTTTCCCTAAATGAAGTAACAGTAGGGATCAATAAAGGTTAGGGTGTAATCTGAATATCCCCACTTTCAGTTACATGTTTTATCAAAAGAGAGATTTAGTTCCAGTTACCCATAATTTTCTTAGCCTCATTGTTGAGATCTCTAGAAAGAACTTAAGTTACAGTGACTTGTACAATGGTAGAACTTGTGATGATTTCATGTGTTTATCACAGCAAGGGAGAGATCATCTGGGCCATTTCTTCTGGACGTTTACGAGATGAAAAAGTGTTACTGTTTTTAAATAGAAGTTGCATAAAAACATTTTATAAGTGTGCTTATTGGTTTCTCACACATGCATAAAGAGAGAGCAAGACAGAGAATTAATTATTATGTCAGGAAATCCATAATTCTATAGCTGTACCTAAAGTGAGAGCAAGTTCACCAAGTCACAGGCTTTTATCAAAGTGAAAAAAGCTTGAGAAATGGGATCTCAGTATCAGGGCTCTGCAACAACAGAAATGGAACTAGAGAGTGATTATCCATCCCCTTCCCCCCCGTCCTTCTCTCAAGGAAATGAAATCTTCAAGGGGAAAGGATTACAGTGAAAACTACCAGGACAGAAATTTCTTCTCAAGATGATTTGCATATTTTCCACATACACTTTATCGTGTCTGGAGCTTTTGGCACCCATGTTCAAGGCTTTGATGTGGGTCAGCATCTGGCAGGGACCAAAAGAGAACAGCGCTGAAGACTCTTTGACTCCTTGCAAGTGCATCAGTCCAATGTGAATGACAATAATTGTATTAGAGCAAGGCCACATTGAAATGGTCACAGTTAAGTAAGTGCAGGGAAGTTACTGAGCCTAAAATGTCATCAACCACTTTTATAGTCCAGATTTATACCTTTCAGCTTCATTCTTCTATGGGAGAGGGTCTAATAGTCATGATTAATGCTTTCCACCATGTCTCTTAGTTTTACCTAAATGATCGGTTTGGTTTGAACAAAAAGGATGACTTTCATTTTCAGGTGAGATATCTCAAAATGTCTTCAAAAGATCTCTGTTTTAATGATGGCTACAGATACAAAATTCATTTCTGAATCTGCATTAGGTGTAGTCAGCTCTGAAATGCTCCTAAATCATTCTTCCTCAATATTAATATTCTAAAGAGGAGATTTATTACCTCATAACCTTTCATATTAAATATTATTTTGTTGGTATTTAGATTGTAAAACAGTGCCCAGAGGTGCCTCATTCTCTCTCTTTCTCTAAAATGTTTGAAAAATAATTAAATGGACAATGAGGACAGGCTTAATTTTACAGAAATATCAGAAAACTAGAAAACACCACTAATGAAACAATTTTTCTTCATCTTAAATCATCCTTTAATTGACTTTGCTTAAAAGTGCATGCCTTCTTGAAAATCCTGGAGGACAGTCTTTGTTATCCATCAGACCTGAGGGGGAAAGGAGTGAACAAACATTTACCAGAGGAGGGGAAAAAAGCTGTTCAAGAGAAAATCTTTTTTTGAAAAAGAGCCACCTTTGTTTTGTATAAAGCATAAATTCTTCAGGTGAATTAATCTGCAGTAAAGTGTCATGCACAGAGGTAATGAGAAACAGCATTACTGCTATTTTCTTCATTATTTTCATTCCAATGAGGGATAAAAACCTCAAAACCTCAAATACAAATTGAAATGAAAAGTACATCAGTACGCCTCAAAAGAAAAAATTTTGTTTTATGGCTCTAAAATTTGACATTCTCATTGTTTTAAAGTACAAATGTATTCAAATTTCAAAGCAAAAATCTAGGCTAATGAAATTCCTAATATTTCCTTTCAGTAAGTGTCCAATAGGGTATTTTGACAATGTTTAAATATTTGACCAGAAAAACCCTACCTCAAATTCAAACTTACTCACTTCAGGCTCCAGGGATAGGAAATTCTGACTGTTGAGGAGATCCCAAATTCCCACAGTTTCACAGGGCACAATTCAATCTTCTTATATTAAAATATTTTGATGCCTATCTTTTCTACTACTAACTTCTTTTTTTTTTTAATAGACCCCAGAGAAATTATCTGAAATGGGTCAGACTGCAGTTGATTCCACTACATCACAAAAACCTTTGAGTACCCAACATTGTCACACAGACATGACAGGGGTTCACCTGTCTGGAGACAACCTGGATAGACTTAGCCCACCTATAAAGCAGAGATGATTGGGAAAAGACAGTGTCTTAGGCCAAAAAATGCCAAATAGAATTTTTTTTTTTAATATTTTGCTTGTGCAAGATGATACCACACAAGTAATTCCTTTTGGTTCAGAAAAATTATTTGATCCTATTAAGTCATACGTATGGGATTGCTGGTGATTCTTTTTCAGTAATGTCAAATATTGCTGTTTTTCTCTGATTTTACTGTGCTACTCAGAATTATTTTTTCTTTATCTTAGAGGTAAGCTTCCCATTGAGAAACAGTAAGAGATCTGCTTCTGCATTTTTCCATCAAGTTTTCAGGGGAAAAGGCTTCAATCATCGCAAGTTAAGACACAACTAAGGAAAGAGAAGTTCCTTATTAGTGAACCTCTGCTGAGCTTCAAGGCTTGTGACTGTAAGCTGATATGGTGCTAGCAGATATGCAGGTGTGAAGGAACACTGGTTCTTCCAAGCCTCTCCATTGAACGTGTCTGCTCCCAAATGAGAGAGGAAACACTTGATAAATCTGAACTGACGGAGTTCCACACTGTAGCTTTTATTGTGTGTTCAAACAGGATAAAAAGTGGTGCACAAAGCCCACTCAGCCCTCAGAGTAAAATGGAGGACTCTTGGCTTTCCCTTTTGCTTTGTGTATTATAATAAGTGACTTTTACCTTTCTATTTCTGATCCTTTCAGTGCACTGCACTGAACCACTCTACTAAACCACTCCAGTAACGTACTTGACTTTCTTTTCAATTAAAACAGTGCAGATACATATTTAAAGCACAACAGTGTCCTTTCCAAGGTTGTATACAGTGATTTTGCATTATCTTAGGTGAGGGAAGGACGTGGGACTGTTATGTATCACTGTCCCATTAAATTTCTGGCAAGAAGCATTGAATTGTCAGGGAAGAGGTCATCTTAATCTCTAGATAAATTCACACAAGAAAATTGTATGCAGAAATAAATAGAACCCAGGTTATATTGCTGATACTGTTTTCCTCAATGAATAATGTCACATAATGTCACAGAATCATAGAAATACAGACTCATAGAATCACAGAGTGGCTTGGGTTGGGAGGGACCTTATTATGATATAGGAAATATATTCATATAAATACATACATATNAATCAAACATCTTTCCTTACTTATTTTATAATTTGTGGAAAGTGGTTGGCAGTCAGTGCAGGAAGTTAGTTTTATGCATGGGGCAATTTATTTTTATTTTTTTTACTGTAAAACTTATGGCACAGGAGACAGAATTCAATACAGTACCTGAAACTGGAAAACTCTTGACAGAAAAGTTCCCAGGCTCGCAGAACACTTAGACGTCTGTTATGCATTTACAGATCNTATCTATATGTGTATGTGGGTGTATATATATACACACAAAGTCCCTATAGAAAGATACATATATATATGAAAATAAAATATAA
>VWZG01002152.1:57548-76056 GCA_013396735.1 Grallaria varia
CATAAAGCATGAAAGAAAATAAGTCAGTTCTGACAGTTTATTTATTTCACTTATATTTCCCTGTCAAGAAAAAGCATCCTTTAGCATCCTCTGGGTAATAGGAATGGAACTAATGCTTTGATTTAATGACAGGATCCAGCACCTTCTACTGGCAGCAGTTTTCTAACTTGAGTCCTGATGTCCTGGCTGTTAAATGTTACACACACTAAATGGAATCATTAAAGGAGCATTGGCTAGTGGGTAAAAACAACACCATGAAAAGATGTTCAGCTGATTAATGTCTTTGGCACCTGATTTTTGAGGCGTCCATCAATTAAAATGAATTTCATCTCCCTCAGGAATGTATGTGTTACATATTCCATCACCCCTAGAGCAGATATAGTAAGCTTTCTTCACATGGGAGAGTGAAGCATCTCATTTCACTTTTTGGAGAACTCCATGCATGCAAATTCCTTCATGGCATTTCCCAAACACTTCTGAAAGTTTCCAGACCAAGGAGAAAAAAAAAACACCAAAAAAACCCCCCAAGTTTCTCAGTGAATAACACTGCTCTGATCAAATGCAGTCTTCTTGGTTAGGAAAAGGAATCTCCCTTCTCTCTTTTTACCCGTATATATTATTATTTTCTCTTACTATTTGCCCACACACACACACATATGTGTGGGCACTTGCCCTTCCTATCAGACTAATAGAACCTGTTGAATATACAGGATGCTTCAGGAAATTCATGCAAAGTACCTTGCAAATAATTTCAGTCTTTAGGGCTGAAAATCTTCACACTTATCTCCTGCTTTCTAAAGTCCTACACAGAAAATACTGCAATCTGCAAGATAAAGTCACATTGGATGAAGTCACTGAGGTTGCACAAAGGAGTTTGGTGGCATGCCACTCACTAAGAGAAAAAGGGAAAACCTCCTCATGCTTTTAAGAGAGACTCTAATAATCACAGGAATGATGACTGTGATGAGCATTTTGGTCACCAAATCGCTGGTCTTCTCAGTTCTTACACCCAGCCAGCCCATGGTCCTACGTTACCACACGAGATCCATTGCTGTTGAGCTGGTGAAACTTTGTCCACTGTGTCTCCAAACTGTGCAAAAACACTGCATCATGTGACAATTTCTGTGTCTGTAGGAACATTTTCTATTCAGAGTTTATAAGTGCCTTATTTATATAAAGTTGCATACAGATGATGTCTGTGAATTGGTCTGGGCACTGCAGGGACTGTTTGAGCTGGGATATGTCCAGGACCATCTAAAATCCCCATTTGGGCAGAACTCCTGCACCAATTAGTCAAATATTTTATTGCAAAGGGTAAGAGTTCAGTCAACCACCTTGTCCTTAGTCAGTCCATCCTCTCAAACTAGTCCTCACCTGCTCAAACTTGAGCTGGAGGACCAGGCAGGGAGTTGACAAAGAGCATTTGGTGGACTCAGAGGCACACCCCTGATTCCCTGCTGCACCGCAGGTATGACTATAGGGCAAGGCAAAACATCTTCTTCCTTTTTATTTTGTTAATGGAGCTGCTCTCCCAGAGTTAACATACAACAGACAAAGACAGTGAGACCAGGTCTAATTTGTGCAGTCTCTTTACCTCCCATTCAGGCTTCATTTCTGAAGGGAGTACTCCTCAGCAATACATGGGGGAATCACCTCAGTAATCTTCTCTAATGTCTAACAAATTAATCAGACTCCTGAATGCCAAGCAAGCAGTGGGATATCTTTGTTTAGAGGCAGAGCCTGCTCTCTCATAAATGTGCTAGTACAATACATCCTTTGCCACTTCTGTGTTTAGACAAAAGTATTCTTTTATTACAAGGGGATACACTAAGGATAAGCTAAGTTATTTTTTGAAAGTCCTGTAAAGTGTTGCTAGAAAGGCTGCCAACATCATCTGGTAAAATATCTCCTTATACCTAAAATTTGGTATTCAGGTTAGGAACAGCCCTGATGGTATTGCCTCTGAGGAAATGAAGCCTAGATACAGAAGAATGCATTGCTTAAGGGAAGCAAGATGATGTGAGACTTCTCAAGATGACCTAGTCCACCTCCACAGACTGACTTAGGAGTTGCCGTGACCACTAGTACCCATAAGGGAATCTTTTTGACCCTTTATATCTGTTGGTTTAATTTACAACAGTGTTTCTGGTATGTCCTGGTTGTCTCTCCAGAGTTCCAGAGTGCAGTAGAAAGTACCAGCAAAGACGTTTGAGTAGCCAAGTGCACTTTAAAGTCTAAGGAACTTTGAGGGAGGTGAAAGGGAGGCTACAACATAGTGAAAGCTGTGAATTGTTCTACATTAACTACTGTCTGAAGCCACTTAACTATTATCAACAGTTCTACCAGAAGGAGGATATATGGTCACTTAAAAAAAATAAAAATAAAAAAAAATAAAATAAAAACCCTTTCTTAATTCATCAAATTTACAGACTTTAAGGAGAGGGAGTTGGTGGTGGTACATGTCCTCCTGCACCTGAGAGATGGAGAGAGGCCTTTAAAGAAGAACTGAATCTCAATGGACTTCTCAAAAAGGTTTGTGTGCAAAAAGGTAGATACTCCTTGCTGTTCTATGAGGACTGTAAGAGCAACACAACAAAAAACACTCTGAGTGCAAGAGCTGTTCTAAAGGCAGTAAATAAGCATCTTTCCAGGCATAAACATTAGAAACAGCAGCTCCAAAGAAAACACGTACCTCCACTTCAGTGCTCTCTCAGCTGGTTGTTTCCTTTGCATACAGGACTGAATGACCTCACTCGAAGTGAGAAAACAGTTGTGTTTCTGTTTTTCTCAGTAGCCTCTGTAGTTAGTCGACGTGGAAAGAGAATGGCAACTAGGAAGAAATGTGCGTGTTTGTAGAAACATAATGGCAAGTTGGAAGAACTGTGTTTGTTCTAACTTTCTGTGAGGTGCTTGTACAGATTTCATGACTTGCTCTAATGGATCATTCTTCTGCAGCTTAATTATGACAGCTGCATGTCTGCTCTTTTAGAGACAGAAGGTGCAGGCAGAGGAAAGACACTTCATAGCAGCACCCACATAACAAATACCTATGAAGCAGCAAAGGTGCCAAACACACATTCCCTGGGTCCTTCTGCTATAAACTGCCCATCCTTCCTTAGAGCCAAAAACAACACAGCAGTCCCTGAAGACAAAACTGTTAAAGTACTCAAGAGAAGAGTTTTGCTGGAGGCTGAGCAGAAAATAAAACCCTGCTGGTGCCAGACTCCCAGCTATGCAGCTGGGATAGGCACCAGCCAAATTCAGTAAAATGTGGGTGGGAATTTTAAAACTCAGTAAGTCTTTGGTTAAAAACCACCGTTAAACTGTTTCTTTTAGGATAGGAAAAGTCCTAAAGATTTTGTTCCTTGGAATCCTCTATCACTGCATCTGTGTTTTATTGGTATTACGAGAGGCTGAATGAGAGGTAAAGGTAACAGAAATGTTTGTCAGAACAAACCCAGTTTGGACAGAGCTTGGAACACCTGGTTAGTGGAAGATGACCCTGTCCATTGCAGGAGATTGGTAGTTAGGGTCCCTTCCAAGCCAAGCTATTCTATAACTCTATGAAAACCAAAATAAAATTAAACTTTCCCAGAAAACTGCAGGTAGATGACAAATACAGCTCATCACTGTGTTTTAACAAAGTCTATTCAATCACTATACACATTTCATTTTTACTGGTATCTCATATGCAGATAAGATTTGTATTGATACTTCAGATGAGGGGGGAAAAAAACCCGTATTTTAAATTTTGAAAGGAATTAAAATTTCCTTGGAGAAGATTAAAAAACATTTGAAAATGATTTGTGGGAGATATCATCACAGCCTGAAAAGATTGATAATATTTTACCTGATATTTTCAGCTGAAAAATCAGCAAGAAGTGAAACACCAGAATAGTCACACATGGGTGGCTCCAGGAAAAGCACACCATTTTTCTGTTACAGTGCGAGGCTCCGTGTCTTTAGGGCTCATATTTCAGTAAAGGATTTGGTGATGGAAGTGGAATTGCAGGGAAGGGGAGTCAGGATGAAGCTGGTTACATTCAGATAAGCAATGACTTCATATTCTTACATTTTCACTACTTCCTAGCTGTGAGGCTTATGTTAAGGGCTCTGAATTTACGCACAGGGCAGCTAGAAAACTTGTGTGAGAAATAGCAGGACAGGTAGGTAGAACCCTGTCACAGTAAGAACAGAACAAATTGTTTAATACAAGCTTCTCTTCTTCAAATAACAACATTTCCACAGGAAAAAAGAAATACAAAAATGAGCACAGGGAGATGCATGAAACATTTTCCTTGCAGGAGAAGTGATTTTGAGATGATCCCTCTTTGTCAGTCTCTTGTTTCTGGGAAGCAGGAGGAGGTATTTAATGTCTCCTAGCCCTGCTGACTGATCCTACAATGAACATTTGTTTCATACAGAATAAAGGAATCCAGCTCACAGGAGGCAGATGAGTGTCAGCGTGGTACATTTCTTCCAGTTTTGAGCTGCCGCTCTGCCTGCTGGTGCTCTATAAAATTGAAAAACCTGTGATTTCCTATGTTTCCAGCAGCCTTGTCCAAAAAGTCTCTCACTACCACCACAGCTGGCCAAGAAAAATGGGCATGAACAAGTCATAGAATCATTAGGGTTGGAAAACCCTTCTAAGGTCATCAAGTCCAACCATTAACTCAGCACCACAGTGCTCGCCACTAAACCACGTCCCCAAGGGGTCACATCTGCATGGCTTTTCAACACTTCCAGGGATGGTGACTCCACCACTGCCCTGGGCAGGCTGTACCAGGGCTTGACAATCCTCTTGGTGAAGAAATTTTTTTCCGAATATCCAATCTAAACTTCCCCTAGCACAACTTAAGTTAATTTCCATTGGTCCTGTCACTTGTTACCTGGGAGAAGAGACAAACCCCCACATGGTTACAATGTCCTGTCAGGAGGTTGTAGAGAGCCAGAAGGTCTCCCCTCCTAGACTCTTCACCAGCATCTCGATATCTTTCATGTAGTGGAGGGCCCAAGCAGATATATGTGTGTTGTTTCGTTTCTCTGTCCACAAATGGCTGCAATGTATGGACATCCCAGGACCAGGTTTCTGACCTCAGTTAGTGTGGCTTGTCTTGTTTGACTTCCCTTATTCCCTATTACATCTGCCTGCAATGGATCTGGGTAAGATCAAGGTCATGACAGTCCAGAAATTCTGAGTATTCTGTGCGTATGTGCACAAGTCCTAAGGGATTGCAAATCTATACTGAAATCTGTCCCCAAACTCTTCTGCTCACTGGAGATCATTTTGCAACTTGTTGTGGCTTAGCACCCTTGGCTCCTTGTTAGACTGGACCAGAGAGGAAGCAGAGTGAGGTTTACAGACCAGTCTCTCCACAAGAACTGAGGACTGAACCCTCGCTGATGGCAATGTGGATACCTGGACTTCCTATAACAAGAGGGAAAGTATCAAAGAGTTCAGGAAGGATTTGATGCTTGTTTTCACGTAGACAATTATTAAAACCATTGAAGTCTAGGAAGGGACCTAAGGAATCCCAGCCAAGCCTAGGTTCAAGCAGGAATTATTCCCTCTCTTTCAACTCAAGCAGACATTTCTCCATGTCTCCTTTTTTCCAATGAGTAAATGCAGTGACTGCCCTGGCAGCCTTTCAGTCCCAACCTCTGTAACAGCAGCATTTTTCAAAAATGGCATAAACATCTTCCCTTTCATTAGTCAGGAGGGAGGAAAGCAAGATCTTTTTCATATCTTTTTCCACAGTCCAAACAGCACCAGATGCAGGAATGAGTCAGTTTTCGTGTCAGTTGCTGAAGAGTGACCGTCACAGGTCATGGGGATGGGTGATGGTTGATTAGAGCTTTTCCAGGCAAGGTGGAACAATGAGACACACACCACTGCTGCAATATATTCTTCCTTCTATGTCCCTGCATGCCAGTATTACTGGCCTAGCACTTGTGCAATAAACAACGAATGACTATTTTGTGTATAAAACTCGGAGGTGATGTGACAGTTTTGATTGTTTTGCTCTCTGTAACAGAAGAATCAGAAGAGCTTTACATCTCGGATTTAAGTTTCCTGTATGTCTGCCCAGTGAAGTCAGTCATACCTGATGCAAGTCAAATTTATGCATAGGATCCTGCAGAGGAGGAGGGAATAATGTCAGGTTGACATGCAGAGGTGACAGGTCCTCTTTGACTGACAATAGATTCCTAGGTTGGTGGTGTCAAAAGTTCTGCCATAGCCAGAAATAAGATGGCTGAAAGTCAAATTTGCAAATTTCTGTGCTCCCTATCATCTAATCTACTTTAGATCTATGGCTGGCTTAGAAGGACATTGCCCTTTTGTTTTTTCTGGTCTTCTAAACAAGTTGTTGTTTGACTTGACTTCCTTTCTCTGTCCCTCTCTAATTTCCCATCTCAAAGAATCCCATGCCATTCTGTTAAAAAGTCTTTCAAGATTTGTCTTCATACCCTAAAATGGCCAGAGGTTTGCAAGTGTAACCCTGCTGGAACAATTCTCTCTTAGAGAAGTCCTTTCTTTTAAGAGTGTCTGCGTGTACATGTGTAATTATGGGACCAGATATGCATGACAACCACATGATTTTCCTTCTCAGCAGATAGTTTGTCGCAGTACACCGTACACAGTACACCGTGTCTGCATCCCTAATAGAAATGTCACTCACTTTACCTCTCCTGCAGAAATGACAAACTATTTGCCATAGCTCTGCTAAGTCAGTAGATACTCAAAGCTGACAGGAAATCATAAAGGAAAATTCTAGGGTTTTTTTCTAGTTCCTTCCTTGCATAGTGCAGAATCAAAACTTGGACATTACCAATCTGTTATGCATATTAATACCTTTCTTTGGTAGTATATTTGTTTAAATTATAGCCATGCATACTCAAGGTTGTGATTCATGACCAATTTCCTCATGTGGTAATGAGCAAATTACCATCATTATAGAAAAGAAAGATGTAATTTTAAAAACCAAATCTTGGGGAGAAAAGTTATGGACATTAAATGAACAATATGTTCTGTTGCTCAGTGCTTCTTTCCCTAAAGAACAATTCCCTATGTTAAAGAGTATTTATACACAATCAAGTAATTTCATCACCACTCTGTGGTATATCTCCTTGTTTTCTATCCTGTCCACTTCTCATGCCATTAGTGTAAGATTTTCCAGATGATAATCCTTTTACTGTGTTCTGAAGCTGCTGTGCCTATTTACATCTCTGCAAAATTAAATCATAACAATTCATCAAGTGCAAGACAACATTAGTTCAATATAAACTCCTGGGAGGGTCAGTCCCAGACAACAACTCACGGTATCTGGAGCCTTCGAAAGAGCAAATTAATCCACTGAGCCACCCTTTCTTATTTAGTCTCTCAAATCCCACCTAACTACTGATCAGTTTTATACTGGCAGGCTGGAGGGTCTCCTCTTTTTGGAGGACTTGTAATGCATTATAGAAGGTTCTTGTTTCCAACATTTGTGTTTTACCTGCATTGAGGGATTTCTGTACTCTCCTTATCTTTCAGGACTGTTATTTATATTACATAATTACAGTCCATGAGTGGTTTAAAGTTCATGCTATTTGGTTGTATTTACAGTGGCCAACTCAGCCATCACTCCCAAAGAGCATCCCCTTCACCTGTAAGAATTCCCTGCTTTGTCTCTCCCTTCCCATTTTTCATGGCTTCAGCCTCAATTTTTCTCTCCTGGGCAGCTGTTCCCATCAGTGAGAAAAGCAAAAGTCTAGTTGGGTCTTACTTCTTGGCACTGCTCAAGGCCAAGGAGGTTCACATTCATCCCCAACCTTTCCTCCTGGTGTTCAATTTCTTGCCTTTATGTGCTTTCCCTAACTACTTTGGTACACTTCTACATTAATGCTTGCTCTGTGTATTGTATTGTGAAAGAGCAATAGAAACAATATCCTGTAAAAATTAATGGCATTGGAATTCTCTTGGATTTATGTTTTACATTTCTGCAATTCTGTTTGCATTTCTTTGTAGCTTTGGATTTTGTACCTCTGACCTCTGGAACGTTAGTTGAAGGTGTACAAGTTTGAAAAAAAAAAAAAAAAGAAAGAAAAGAAGGAAAAGTTATCTCACAATCAGGTCACGAGAAGTTAAGCTACAGAAAAACAGAAATATTTTTGTGCCAACTTTCCCATTTTTCACAGAACTTTGAAGTCTGCCATGTGTTTATCTCCAGAGAGCGATATTAGAGAGCATCAAGTGACCACATCTAGCTGGTTAGTGTGTAGCCTTAGCAAACTGGGAAACAGAAATAGGAATTCAGAGAAGGTCTTGCCATAATGATACTTCTGAGTTCTCAGAAATAATTTAAATGTTGCTGGAACGGTTTAAGAGATAATGAAATGTGGTTTTAAGTAGTGTTTTCATTGGATGAGTTAGAGGTCACTGGACCATGCTCACGTCTCTTGTGCTTGTTTTGCATCCCGTTGTGAAACTTTTTTACCATACACAAGGGACTGGCAGCAAGACACATCCCTCAGTATAAAGTAACTTCTTCTCCTTTCGACAGGTATGAAAAGCGTCCTAAGTGCAGCTGGCTTATTTTGCCTCAGATTTGGTATTATTAATTTTTTATTTCCCATTTGACTGCCATTTGTGCTAATCTTGAAACACCTGAGGAAATATACTGAACTTTTTCCTAGGTGGTTGGTTATTTTTTTGGTGAGGGGGGTGGTAGGAGGTTAAGACCTTTTTTTCATGCAAGGAAGTCAAGGTACATGAGCTCTTATCTCCTATCAGACATATAACCCCTCATAAATTATTCCTGAGTACACAAACTTCGTAAAATTTTAACCTCTCTGAAATTAGTTTCCTCCTTTCTCACAATAAAGAAGGGCTTTAGTATTGCACAGGTAGAAGTTCAACTTATACCTGAGATCAGGTGGATCAAGATATAGAAAAACAAGGGCTACATCCCCAGCAGGTGTAATTAATCCAGACACACAGAATACAGGGGGCTGAGCTCTTGTCCTCCCACTGAAATTCTGGTCTGGCTGTAGAGAAAAACATCTATTGATCAACTTCATGGGCAGAGAAGATTTTCCCAAAGCAAGAACCACCTCTGGCCTTTTGACATCCAGTCCATTATCTGACTGTTCAGGTAGAACAAGATGTTAACACGAGCATTGTGCAATTTGATAGGATAAGTATTTGAGACCCACAGCTGGTGTCATGGGTTTTGTACTCAATTGCAAAACTTTATTTATTTTTTTATCTGTAACGAATAATAATAATTTTAAAAAAGGTCATATCTGCCATCTTCTTTCAATGGGTTGACCTGGAAACACCCATCTGTTTCAGGCATTTGGCAGTCTCTCCATATATAAACACAAAAGAGACTTCATGAGTCTTTCTCAAAGCACCGTGAGCGGGTAGTGAGGTAAGATGCATCTNAGAAAATTAGAAAATCTCTGAGAAAAAAATAAAGCACATTACACTTATGCATGCAGATTATGCTGTTCCAAATATGAGATTTTGAGGGGAGTTTTTTTTGGCTTTTGTTCTTTTGCATCAAAGAGAATGAGTGTGTCAGACAGTCTAACACGTGAATTTGTAACTTGGTGCTCCTGTATGCCAATGGTGTGGTTGTTTAGTGCATGCTTTGAGAGCTGATTTTAAAGGTCTTAAAGAGTCGGTTTTAATAATTCATATTGATTCAGTAGGGGATGAGGATGCTTGACATGTTAAATTATTAGCATTTACATTATGAACATGTTAATTACTGTATTTTTAATGCTGTTAGCTTTTATAAACTAAGATATGATTATTCTTAAAGGGATACCAGGAGACTTGCAACATGCTGGAAACCAGTGCTATACAAACCAGCATTAGAAATATTTCTCCCTTTCTTTTCACTTTTCACTCTCCCATTTTACTTTTCAGTAAGAATCTTCTATTAATTTTTCTTTTTCACCTGAACTCCAAGATAACATAAAATAAATAAATAGATAAATCAATCAATAAATGAAACAAATATATATAAACAAAACCACAACAAAACAAAACAAAACAGGAAGAAAAAGAGACTAAAAGTCAGCATTTTGTCATTCAGTTTGCATTGATCTGTGATAATCCAGTCATGAATTGTGTTATAGATTCCCTTATCGCCCCTTTCTGCTGTTATGGCCACAGTGTCAATGCTTTGGGTTTTTTTATTTAAAAGCATCTGATNATAATTCCATCTCTATTTTGCAAATGTTTAAAAAACATAATTTTTTTCTTGCCTTTCCTGAAGCAAACATGGGAATAACCTTTATTTTAGGAGCTAGTCTTTCTAATATTTAAAATAAATCTCTAAATGTTTCTTTATGAGCAAGAACAATCTTGACAGAAACTGGGCTTAACCTAGCAACTCTGATTTATACTTTTTNAAGAGAATGAGTGTGTCAGACAGTCTAACACGTGAATTTGTAACTTGGTGCTCCTGTATGCCAATGGTGTGGTTGTTTAGTGCATGCTTTGAGAGCTGATTTTAAAGGTCTTAAAGAGTCGGTTTTAATAATTCATATTGATTCAGTAGGGGATGAGGATGCTTGACATGTTAAATTATTAGCATTTACATTATGAACATGTTAATTACTGTATTTTTAATGCTGTTAGCTTTTATAAACTAAGATATGATTATTCTTAAAGGGATACCAGGAGACTTGCAACATGCTGGAAACCAGTGCTATACAAACCAGCATTAGAAATATTTCTCCCTTTCTTTTCACTTTTCACTCTCCCATTTTACTTTTCAGTAAGAATCTTCTATTAATTTTTCTTTTTCACCTGAACTCCAAGATAACATAAAATAAATAAATAGATAAATCAATCAATAAATGAAACAAATATATATAAACAAAACCACAACAAAACAAAACAAAACAGGAAGAAAAAGAGACTAAAAGTCAGCATTTTGTCATTCAGTTTGCATTGATCTGTGATAATCCAGTCATGAATTGTGTTATAGATTCCCTTATCGCCCCTTTCTGCTGTTATGGCCACAGTGTCAATGCTTTGGGTTTTTTTATTTAAAAGCATCTGATTCATGATGATGACCAGCAAAAAAGCAGAGGAGAACAATTTACAGACATGTTTCCTTCCTTTCCTTTGGAAAAAAAAATGGCTTAGCTTTAAGAAGTCAGAAGTTGCCAGGCAGTAAAGCAAAATTAATTTTCCTAAAAGTCATTCAGCTTGACATAACATTTTGTCACAGGCCAGAGAACAAACCTTTTCCTCCATGTCTGGGACATTTCAGCCACACTTGGACATTGTATTGGCATATACTGTCTTGAGAAATCCTTGTGGGACTAGGATTGGTTTAAAACTTGCAGGTTGTATTGAGTTAATGAGGCTGTGGCAGAGATAAGGCAATCAGTAAATTGAAGCCTATTGACAGTGGTCAGGGCCCGAAATGATGCAGAGAGATCTCTGTGTTGGTACAGGAGATGGAGATAAGGGACAGTATCAGCTGGATGTCCAGAAAAAGTCTCAGTTCAGGCTGGGGTGCCTTGATCCCATACTCACAAAACCTGGCCTTTAAAGATGAGTTCCAGAGCTGTCCTCCAAGGCAAGGAGCGCCAGGAGAAGAGGGGGTTTGTACATCAGTGAGGGGCAGCTTTTTTTAAGATACCCATTGAATATGTGNCCTGACCAGTTCAGGGTTACCGAAAATTAAAACAAAACATTAGGACCATAGCAAATGATTAAGGGCAAAAACAGCTAAAAGGCAATCAGATGTAGGATTTTGGCCATTGGTAAATCACTGGGACTACTGAAGAGTCCTCATGGACAAAGCACTGGATGATCTGTACTTAGAGCCTGGATAGGAAAGGGCAAAAATGAATCTTAACTTTTTTTGTGCTTATTCCTCTTCAACCTGTGTCAGCTGCTGAAGAGCACCAATGCAGGCACAGATTTCACTTAGGAAGTTTGCAATTACCTCTCTACATGTCTGTATATCTTTGAAAGAAGACTTAACATGAAAAGAGCAATCACAGCTCTTATTTGTCTGGAGGACTCCTTTGAAATCCTCCTGCACACTGCCCAAACAAGGTCTTGTATTGCAATGGGGGTACATAATAGTGTCATTTATTGTAACTGGAGGAACTAGGCAGCAGGGGAGGAGACAGAGGGGAACAGCTTGCAAGTTTCAGACTGAAAGGATGACTTTTTCAATTGGACACTGCACATTGTCTTGGGCTACACTTTCTAACAGCATGGCTGCACACATGTCTGGAGCTTTCATCCCTGTCTTTTGGAGTCTGAAAGCCTGAAGCTCTAAGATGTGATTCTGCATAACCTTTCTTCTGGCCAGTCTTGCTACGTCATACCAGTTATAATCTGTAGGAGGGTGATAAGGAGGAGGTGTTGAAGAGCCCCAGGAAAGCAGAAGGTTCCTAATTTCTTCAATCCAGCCAAGTGATGGAAAATTTGCCGGCAAAATTTTTGATTTTTCAAGCTTTTGGGAAACTACTGAGTAACTCAGTAATTTCTAAAATCTTGCAAAGTTCAGATGATGAGCAACTTTTTGGCTTTAGGTCTGCCTTGCCCACTTCTAGCACAAGTGTAAGGCTGTGGTTGGTTTGTTTGGTTTTTACTGTCAACTAGTCTAACTAAAACTTAAAGCATTTTCATTTGAGTTTTATTTGGGTTTCTTTTTTATTAATAATAAATCCAGATAATGTGTCATTACTCAATTCCAGGTCTGTGTGACAAGCACCAGGCACTCTGACAGCTGCCAACATGGAAAATCCTTTTCATGGGGAAAGCATGTCCTGCTTTTTGCAGTCAGCTTGCTCCAAGAATTAAAATATCAAACTTTTATTAAGTCATATTGCCTAGTTCAACACAAAAATATTAATAATCAAGTTTCCCTCCTGTTGGCTACATCCTAGCATGTGCATCCTCACGTTAGACTTACTGAGGGCTTACTAAGCTGGGCTTTCTGAGTTCCATCTCAGTAAGTCTTTGCATATCCCAAGAAAATGAAAAGGAGATTGCAGGATGCTCAGCACAGTTTGACACAAGCAGATTAATACCTTTCCTGGTGGGTTTTGATTTCACCAACCATTTTTTTAGCTCAACACCTTTATTCTTGTCATCTTATGTATGTTTTAAAGGACATTTCTCACACATCTCGAGAAGCCTATGAGTCAGCCTAAAAGTATATCCATGGGTATAAATTCTATCACAGTTTTGGAAAGTGTTAAATATTCTGCAAATGTCACCAAACCAGAGATTTGAAGTTGAATGAGCTTATAATGTGTAACTACTTTCCAAAAGTAATTTATCTGAAAATATATAGGGTAGGAATGAAAAATCAGGAATTGGTAACCCACAATAAAACTTGCAGAAATCTTCTACATCGCTGCTGCTGGTTTTGATTTTGATGATTGTGTATTTTTGTTCTCTTTTGTTCAAAACTAGAACCTACATGAAGGCACTGACAAACAATAAAAATGAATTTGGGTTCCTTTACCAATTTCTTCTTTAAGAAGGTGCTCTCCTTTTATAAGTGTTTTTGACATTTTCAATTAAAAAAACAAAAAGCTATGTCTAAAATTTTCAAAATGGGCACTGAAAATTCACAACACATATCTCCTTGATAAAGTTTAAAGGAGGAACTTTGGCCACAGGGGAGTTTTTGTGCTTTTCAAAGATATTACTTTAATTTTTGGGTTTGGATTTGAAAAATTCTGGTTTTGAAATAGTCTAATTTCAAGAAATTCTGGCTTTTTCTAAGCACCAATTCAAGAAATGTTCGTACCCTGCACAACAATAAACAAACGTGCATACTACAGGCATGGTTTTCAATCACCTCTAAATGAACAGAAACACATTATTGAAGCCTCTATTAACTATTCCTCCTGGGAAACGTTCTGGACATGAATGGATTTAAATGCACATGAAACTCAGACACACCCTGTCTCTGACCATGAATTGTTCATGAAATCTTAATTCTCTCTTCCCAAGCCCTTGGACGTATGGGAGGCAGAGAAAAAGTTTTTAAATTTACACAGGAAATAATGTGTAATGGGTAAACTAATTTTACCTCAGCCTTAAAATGAGATAACAATTAACTCTAATCAATCAGCTCTTTAATTCAGGTCCAAGCAAATCTTCCTGGAGCTTTTTCCTGGTTTGGATTTCTTATCTCTGTCACCAGCCAGAGACTGAATCTCCTCACCATTCCGCCACTGAAGTGAGATGCTCTGACTTGCTGGTGAGTAGGAGATGAAATAAGATGTACTGACTAGATAAATATGGTAGATTTCCAATGACCAGCTAGAGCTGCTGTAGGCAATTTGGGGTTTTGCAGTGCCAAGATTGGTGGATTTGGATCTATGTCTGGGTTGGGTTGGATGTGTTTTGGTGTCTTTGTATGTCACTCTAAGTACCAAGTAACTTCTGTCCCACAAAAATCAGGAGGACAATTCTTCCCTAGTAAAATTCTTTTGCTCTCACTTACAGACTGTTACTCTTGTTTTGTTCAGCTCATCCAAAGGGGAGTTAAAAATGGATATTAAAAATATCTGGAGTAAAAATGGTTCTCAGAGAGTGACTTTCAAGTTGCAACTTGGTAGTGCCAGAGGCAGGTGAGGCAGGGAACAAAAAGGGTTCAGAACAGCAGCAGACACCAAACTGTGCAGTTACACTTAAGATCAAAGACGCATTTGGGGCAAATATTTTGGGTAACACCCTCAGCAATTGTGATGAATTCCCTGGACGATGGATGGGAACTGAGAAGAGCCTGACTTAGTGTACAGCACGGGGGTCACTGTGTGTTCTTAATACACCCTTCTAACAAATGCCTGTTTTGCTGAAGTCTCGACTGCTGCCTGTACTGATGGAGAAGGAGTAAACAGTGTTTTTCACTTCTTAATTCTCACTTTTTAAAATCCTGTGTGTTGGCATCTAGCTTCACATTCACCAAACACTGCATTTCTTGCCAAAATCTAGTCCCTTACAGCAGAGCACAGGTTTGTTTTGGCTTTTTTTTTTTTGTTGTTCATGACAGCTGTTGCTTTATCTCCTCATTCAGTAGATCTTTTGGGGGTTTTTTTGATCTTTTCCTAAATAGGGACACATCTGCTAAATCCTCTAAGGTACAAGGAAGTCATGGGCATCCTTAAAAATGAAGTAGTAACAGTTACCTCAAGAAAACTCACTCTTACAGAAAATGCAAAGAAAGATTTAATAGAAAATTATGCAAATGACTTTTAATAGAAAAGTTAGGATCCTTTCCTTTGAGTGCAATGTAAGCAGTGTCTAGTATACATGTCCCTTTTTCACATGGAGAGACACCTGAAAGGTAGGTGTAATTTTCCAAAGAGTGGCTTTGTTCCAGTCTGTCTAGATAAAGTACAGAGATACCAACTGAATTATACAGAACCATTTGGCTTTTAAAACCCCACGAAACATTTCCAGCAAAGAAAACCTCAAACACACATGTTTTCAGGTATGTGTCTTGCTTGCTTTTAAGTTTTTCAAGATCATTTATTTGGTTTACTAGCAGTAGCAAGAATTTTTTGAAAATTTTTTTTTTTGTTTTTTTTTTATTTTGTTTTTCTCAGATCACTACCTTCAGAGCTAACTCTTGGCTGGTTACAAATGTTAGGTACATTTACTTGTGCAAGTAGGCTTTGGGTTCAGGATGGGGTCAGCAGACCTTATCTGTGCTGATAAATGTGGATTTCTGCCTATGAATAGGCTTATGGGAACAAAATCCCAGGTATGGACCTGTACTCCACAGCTGCAGCAGCGTTTGCTGTGAGTGGCTCTGCAGAGATGGGATCTGCTGGGGCTTCTCTTTGTGTGTGTTTGCACAACTGAAGCACCACAGACCATACTTGCAATGCCTTTCCCCCTCCCCTCTCCCGGAAAGCCATATCTGCCTTTATCTTCTGCATTAATCTTTCCCTATACTGAGGCAGTAAAGTTAGGACACAGGGTGGCTTTGTCTGCAGGAGCACATTCAGACTAGTCTTCCAGACTAATTTTCTGCTTGAGTTACTTTCCTAATTATAATTTGTGTTCTCATCATGTCGTGGAAGAGTACATTTTAAATGATCTTGCAATATACAGAGTAGAATACCAGCTTTATAGCACTGTCCGTAACCTGGAATACCAGTTTTAAATGTGTCTTAATGTAAATGCCATAATAATTGCAAGTTTTCAACCCTGTGATCTATTTTTTTTTCCCCGCTATTTGTAAACTGGAGGTTCAAGTTTCATTTTCCCACTCCAAGACCATTGGGGCAGGATTTTGATCTACCTCTTTACAGAGCTGTGTATTTTATGAATAGTGTTCCAAAACACTGTTAAATTTGTGGAAAGAGAAAAAAACTTACATTAATTATGCTCTCTTTAACCTTCTTATGCTCGCTAATAGGTCTTAAATGGACTGTTTGGGGTTTCTTTTTACTGATAATGGCAGTATTTCTGGGGACGGAGAAATTATTTTTATTGAGTGATAGAAATATGATGCTTGATTCTGGTGAGACTAGAAGTTAAGGTTTCAACACTGAATTAACCACTCACTCCTGGGAAACGGTCTCAGGCAAAAATTTCAGGGGCATCTTATTCTGTTGAGTCTGGAGATACACTTGTAAAGAGTGAAGCCATGTACAAAAAACTGTGTATGGAAAAAAAAAAAGTGATTTATATTGCTTAAAAATTTATTTGAATGCCTTACCTAGCCTGATGTACCTTATCATAGCTTTTACCCACAGGTACCTCACTGAGACAGAGGTTTATAGTAAGATGTCCAGAGTTGCCTCTGAAGGGGTGATCACAAGAAAGCCATATTGTTTCCTACCCTAAGGGCTCATATCCTGTTGTTGGGACACAGCAGGACAAATGTCAGTACCCACTCAGCTGCACTGAATGTGATACTTGTGATGTCAGAGAGAGAAGGAGCCCGGCGTCCGTGTCTCCCTGGTCCCACTTTGCCATCTGTTGAAATGAGATTGCGTGTTCGGATCTGGTTTGTCCCTGGATGGTGTTATTTAGTCATCACCCTTTGTAGCCTTATAGACAAAATCTCAATGCAGCCCTGGTGGGTAATAGTTATAGATCATTAGCTGCAAGACTAATTTGCTGTGAAAGTGTATGACAGCATGAGCACTTGTTGTCCCAGTGCAGCCATACTTGTCTGAGGGTTTTTGCATGGCAAGCATGAGTGTTTTCCAGTGGGATACAGATGTTTTGGGTAGTGTTGTGAAAGGTCTGACTATTTTGGCCCTGAGCACAGCTGTCTCCCCCCTGGATGGGAGAGGGGTGCTCCCTTCTTTTTCAGGGAGCTCAGGACAAGGATGGTGGAGTGTCATCCCACGCTGCCCACCTTGGGAGTGACAGCCCAAAGGAAGGAAAACCAGCGCTCAGGTTCCACTGCTGTCCAAGGGAAAACAGAAAGAAGTTTGGCCCTTCCTCTCTAATTAACCACAGGATCTTCCCCCTCACCCAGGTGGACAAAAAACCACTCAGCTGATGCTAGAAATTCACTTGTCTGAAGAGGAGCATGTGAGATCTCTCACCCCTGGGCACAGCAGGACAGGGGGGATGCAGTGGTCCCCAGGAAAGTGTAGCTCAGCACTTCAATCATCTCCCCAGACTTGAGCAGCTGAGCTGTGGAAATCACTTTGACGTAAATCTCTCAGCAGCTTTTTTGTCTGAAATAAATGGTGCATAAAGGAAATGCAAAATTGTTTGGTGGACAGGATTATCTGTGTGTTTACTGCTCTCAGCACTTTTCTTTTTGTCTTTTGACTGTGTGGTTCCCACTGGTGTGAATAGCTGTGCACAGAGCTAAAGCTGCTGAACACAAGCAGGGTGTGAGCGAGCTCTCCCTTTAAACCTGTGACAGCTATGCACTTGTGGTTGCAAGAAATGTTAAGCTAGAAGAATTACAAGCAGTAGAAAGTAATTATTTTTTCATTTCCAAGGTTGTCTGTTCAGTGTTAAGACAAATGTAAACTTTCAATGATTCTGCATCATCATACCCCTGGATCTCATTTATTTATTTGTTATTTTCATCTCCTTTTGCTATTTTACATATGCACCCTCACACACACATGCACACAGTTGTGGCATCTCATACTGTTTTATTTCATAATATTCCATCCCTTCAGGTCTATTTTAGTATGTATTATTCTGTTGCCATAACATGCTGATGATATACAGTATTTGTATAAAGATTCAAATCAATGTTTATCACATCAGAGCACTATCATTTAGAAGGAAAGCACAAATCAATAATGCATTAAGCAAGGGGGAAATGAATTACTTGAATTTGTTGTTCTTCTCCCCTCTAATATTTTAAAAAGACATTACATTTTTTAAATGAAGTTTGATCCCTTTTGGACTAAAAAAGCCTGATTTGATCCATTTAATAGTAGTTAGCATAGTATTCATCATGAGATAAATAGTAGAAATGCATAATTATCATATATATTTTTCAGTGTTCTAAAACTGCTTATTCCTTAAAAATAT
>VWZG01002154.1:3260-20642 GCA_013396735.1 Grallaria varia
AAAAAAAAAAGCTAATACAGATGCACACAGAAATATCTTTTTCTTGTCCTCTACAGGAGTGTGAATAAACTTCCACAAAGATTTCCACGAGATGTATTAATTTCTGATTTGCACCATGATTTCCTATATTACCTTTATAGACATTGTTAGGTAGGCATTATTCTACAGCTCTAGATCAACAATTACATTTTTAGAAAACTTCTTATGTGGCATTGGTCAAAACATAAAGTTAGCTTTGTGAGACATAGTTTATAATTATTTTATGACAGCAAAATAAGCACATCTCTTTTATTTTCTAGGCACAAGTGAGACTGAAAAAGGCCTAAGATAGCAGCATCTAAAGGGATTTTTTTTCTGTATAGTTTATTACACTGGAAAGGAGAAGGCTTTTTTGCATTTTAAAAGAAAACCTGGACATATTCATAGTCAATCTTTTTACAAGCACACCTACCTCAACAAAGTAGATAGGGTTTTTTCTTTCATCTTTCTGAGTTGGGGCTAGTATTTTTGACTGAGAAACTTTTAAAATTAGAGGGTTTTTTATTACTGAGCTTCTAAACCAAAGTTTAAAGAACAGGGGCATGTTTCATTGCAATTTAGGTAGTTATGCAATTATTAGGGGTATATTATGTATGAGAACTATATGATATTTTCATATTGTAGTTATGGAGAACTGAGTTTTTCTTTGTTTCTTCTCAACTCAGTCTCACAGGGAACTTAACAGCACTTAACAGTGCTTTCAGAATTATGAAAAACTCATATAATAGATACCCAAGCAGAACAATCTTTAATGCAACAAATTTGCCTTTAGTTGTGTGTTGTTTTTGTCTGTGATAGAATTAATTTTCTTTTCAGTGGCTGATATGGAGCTTTGTTTTGGATTTGTGCTGAAAACAGGATTGATAATACAGAGATGCTTTTGTTATTGCTGCGTGGGGTTTAAGGCTTAAAGCCAAGACCTTTTCTGCCTCTCAGATGGCCACACTTGCAAGGAAGTTGGGAGGCTGGGAGGAGACACAACCAGGACAGGTGACTCAAACTGACCAAAGGGATATCCCATACCATATGACATCATGTTCACTATATAAAATGGTGGAAAGAAGGAAGTAGTGGGGACTTTCAGAGTGATGGTTTTTTTCCCAAGTAACCATTACAGGTGATGCGGCCCTGCTGTCCTGGGAACAGCAGGGAACAGCCTGTCTGCCCATGTGAAACAGTCAATTAATACCTTGTTTTGCTTTACTTGTGTGTGCGACTTTTGCTTTCCATATCAAACTGTCTTTATGTCAACCTTGAGTTTTTTATCATTTACCCTTTTGATTCTCTCCCCTAACCCACTGGTGGGAGAGTGAGTGAGCAGCTGTGTGGTGCTTGGTTACTGGCTGGGATTAAAACCCAAAAACTTGGTTTTGCAGCAGGTATCTGTTCTACATGTGATCGAGAACTCTGCTAGTTTTGAGAAATATCTAAATATCTATCTGCCTACATTACAGTTTCATCTCCTGGGCCTATTCCTACTTTAATAACAACCTAGAAGATGATATGCATTAACCCTCAGAACCAATCAGTTTTATTTTGTGCTTTTTTCCATAATGTAGAACAAAATATTCATTATTTAGCAGGCTGGAAAACAAACTTCATGAAGGAATGTAAAAAAAAAGTAACAAAACTTTTTAGGATTTTCTGAAGCAGTTTCAAATTGTCTGAACTTAATGAGAGCTTTCTCCACTGACTTTTAGAATTCTTTTTGTTCAGTGTATTCATAATGGACTACTAAAGGCCTCCCTAGCTGAATAATTACAAAGGAAAAAGAAAAAAAAAAAATAACTAAGGACTGAAACCCAAGGTTGTATATATACATATTCTGTGTAAAGAAAGATGTTTATTAAAAGGATGATTAGCTCTGGGTGTAAATAAGCAAAGTGGATTATCTCTACCAGAATAGCCTACATGACAAATTTTAACTACACATTATTTTGAAACCATCTACATATGGAAATTAATGAAGAGAACAAATGTATTTACTTCAGTGTTGCCATTCATAGAGTGCCTGTTTGGCAAAGAAAATGTGCAATTAAAGAAAACTTTCATGAAGAGTTTATTCATATGTTTCCAAAGCATTGTAAAATCCATTTCACAGAAGCACTCTTACAGCAGAGTAGGAGTGCTCTTCTGGAGTGTTACTGAGGCACGTTAGTGGCCTATCATTTCACGTTCTAGTTCATTTCATATTTATTTCCCCATGTAGGCAAGTCCATAGTCAAACTCAGCTTTTTATTAATTAATTAGCTTATTTATTTATTTAATGTATAGACAACTGCTAGATTATTCTGGCCTGTGATAAACAAAATATGAGATAAATTGTAGTTTTTAACCTTGAGTTCCCTGAATATACACAGTTCTTGACAGTGAGACCAGTTTTCATTACCACAGTTATTTTCCTGTCTTAGTAGATTCCCACAGTATACCTTGTTAATGCTGTTGCTGGAAATACAGATTAAGTAAGCAAGACATTATAAGGAAAATGCTGTTTTTTTGACATTATTTACACATTTATTCGCAAGTAATTCATTGGGTATTTGCTACACATTGTAGCTACTCTCTTAATTACAGTAGTGGTGTGAGCTGTGCTGTCTACTGATACTGGAGAGCAAGATTTGCTGGAGGGCAGATGTGTGCTTTGTTTTGGTTTAATTTGTTGGGGGTTTTTTGTTTTGTTTTGTTTTGTTTTTTCTTGTAGCCCCTCTGATACAGATGATTCTGCTACTCTGAAATCTCTAGTCTGTGTTTTTGCAGGATGCAGTTCAAGTTTTTAACTGATTTACTTTTGTCTGATGTGGCCTGGGATTCTGTAGCTTTTAAACCAAGCCTTGGGAACTCTGCTTATTTGAGAACATTCATCTGCAATGAATCCTTTAAAAACATGTTGATACTATCTTGTAACTGCAAAATATCTTCATACCAAACTAGTAACTTATTTAACCCTCATAATTGATCTGATCTCTTCTGTGTTTCATAAAACTCAGCTGCCTGAAGCCCTCTCTTTGTACAAAAATCTTGGGTTCCCAGTCTTTTTTCCTTGAATATCTAATTAACAGTATTCTTTTAAATAAGAAGATTACTTTCTGTGAGCAATTAACTGAAATTCAGTCTGCTTTAAACTTTCCAATACTGCAATGAATATGTATAAACTTAATAGAACTTCACCCTGGTAGGCAATCCCTTTAATCTTATTTGAAGCAGCGTGGGGCCCAAGTCTCACTGGATTAACATTATATTTTCTTTTTTGCACATACACACACAAAATCATTTCCTTGAAGCGAAATATTTTACCAACTGTTATCCAAACCTATGACAGTTCAAAGTCTGTTTCAGTAAAACTAAAGTGTATATATCCATATTATCAGTGGCTCCATGTTGTGTTTCAACAATGTTCTTCCAAGCTCATATGCACTTTTCTGCACCATTAGCACCTGCTGGCTTGCAAATATCAATCAAAGAATAAAGTAATTTTGGTCCTAAAATGTAAGCCAAATAGGGTAAAGATCTACTATAGAGGGAAAATGTAAGCCAAATAGGGTCAAGATCTACTATAGAGGGAAAAAAAAATAATTAAAAAATAAAAGCAGACACCCAGGAAGCACAGAAGCAAGAGGGGATAGACCCAAAAACATATTTTCAATATTGAATTTCCTGTCTAATTTTGCTTTATCTCCTCCATGTGAAAAGTCATTATTATGAAATTGCTTTTGAGGTAAAATCTGGCTTACATTCTCCAAACAAATGGATATTGCGAACAGTTTTCTAGACATTTCCATATTATTGTCACGTATGCAAAATGCCTGAGAGCTGGTTTTAGTGCTGAGTTTTTTTACCTTTTCCTCTCATTAATTCTGCCATGTGATTTGTGCTTGAAGAACTGTCTTGACTAATTTCACTGTCTGTTTTTGATATGTTTTCTAGATGAAACTCCTTTTGTAGTCCTTCAATTCTGTTTCTCACTTGTCCAGGTCTATTCCTTGAGATTTTCTTTTCCTATGTCCTTTTATTCTGCAGTCTTTATTTCATGTTTTCACTGGAGGTAAAGACATCCTTGTGAAAAATGTGCTCTTTTTAGTGAACTGTCCTGCTTTTGCAGGTGATTTGACAGTAGCTGTCTGTCAAGAAGATAGGTGGGCTGCAGCTTGATCATCTACAGTAAAAAAATAAAAAATAGAATTCAAATCTTTAGGATCATATCATAGCTACATTTTGCGTAAGAGGAGATTTCAATGCAAAGGACTTTTCAAGAGTAACACAGTGCAAACATAAGGTACTCATTCGTCTCAGTGAGAAGGGGTTGCTTTAGGTGATGCATGTTCCCAATGGATCTGCGCATATTCTGTAGGTCTGATGCACAGGGAATATGTCAGACTTGGTGCACAGTCGGATAATGTGTCAGAGCTACGGCAGAATCGGTTATCTTGCAGCCTGTTTAAAACTGAAGAAATCTCAAATGGGTAATGAGGTGACACAGCCCAGGCCAAAACCTTGCAAACTCAGGTCACACAGGGTGGAATATTGCACAGAACTGTGAGGAATGAAAGCAGGTGAGGAGTTGAACAGGTGTAGTGCCAAGACACCAAGGAGCCATTTTGTGTTGGGGTGACAAGGGGCTGGTTTGTAAGTTGGGAACTTGTGGGTTGCTAGGGAGGACGGAAAACATGTGAGGCAGGGGGTCCCATTTGAGCCCACTGCCAAGGGACCTTCGTGGCCAGGATAGCGATTTATAGAAGTTTGAATCTTTAAATTTTGAAGCTTTTCTTGAAATAGCCAGTAATTTTGAACAAGGCATAACAGCCTTTCCCGCGCTGAGATGACCAGTGAGGGCTGGGCATCCGCATCCTTTCCTTTCAAGGCAAGCAAGGCATAATGGCTTTTCCCACCTTAATATAACCAATAAGAGATGGGCATTCACACCTTTTCCTTCTAGAGAGAGAAGTGGGACAGGTTCTGGGATGGTCCCTCCAAGAGGGGGAATAACCCCCATAGAGGAGGGACCTTCTCCTGCCCCACAGCACCCAATGTAACTCGAACATCCATAACTTCTTCCTTTGTAATGAAAAGGATTGAAGCCCGACTTGGGAGGGGCCAACTTCTGAATGGGTGTGGTTGAGCAAATAACAAAGACCATAAAAAGTGCAATCCCCAACCCTTGGGTGTGCTCAGACCCTCCCACAGGCTGAGGCACCCAGCACATGCTGTTAATAAAAGTTCTTTGCTTCACAGTTTTTGGCTGTCCTTGAAATTTTGATTGAGATATGTTTCTCACAAAACTGTAGCTGATGAAGAGAGTCTAGCCCAGCCAGAAAGGGATAGATACAAAACCATCCAACTTTCAATCATACCAGATTTTATATTCTCACTTTTAATTTTTTCTTGGAAATAACACTTCTTTTGAAATAAAAATAAAAACAAAAATAAATAAATAAATACAATAGTAGATAGGTGCTTATTTTGAACCTATTTCAAAATACATTTTTTTCCATCCTTATTCCAGAGTAAAAGCAATGGCTCTCACACAGCCCCCCTGAAAATACTTCTGTCACAAAAGTCCTTGAACTTCAGGATCTTTAGATGCAACTTTTCGAGTTTCAGAAATCGGACTTGCCTAACAAAATTAAAACTAATTGGAAAAAAATTAACCAGTGCCACTAGCTGCAGTTATTTTCAGACGGTTTGTAGACCATGTCTTGATATACTGTTCCTGGTGTGTTACCTTAGCACACTGTATTGGGTCTGCCTGAGAGGGTGTTCATTTCCCCATAGCAGCCCTCACAGTGCTGTGCTTTGCATTGGTATCTAGAAGGGTGTTGATAACACGTCAGTGTTTCAGCTACTGCTGAGCACAGCATCAGTGCTGTAATATACCTTCCCCTTCTTGAGGGCAAGATCCTGAACGGGGACACAAGTAGTAGCTGACCCAAACCAACCAAAGGGATATTCCATACCATGTGACATCAGCTCAGATATAAAAGCGAAGGAAAGGAGGAGGAAGGGGGGGCATTCATTGTTTACAGTGTTTGTATGCTGAGGAACCACTATGTGTTTTGAAAGCCCTACTTCCCGGGACATGGCCAGGCATCACTCGCTGATGGGAAGTAGTAAATAAACCTCACTTTTTTGCCCTGGCAAACTTTCACTTTTGCTTTAGTAAACTGCCTTATCTCAACATACAAGTCATTTTCCATCTTATTCTCTCTCCCCTGCCAGCTGGGAAGGGGAGTGACAGTGCAGCTTCATGGGTACCTGGCATCCAACCCACTACACATATGATCAGAATTTGCTAAAAGCAGAACTGACATTAAATCCATACTACAAGTCACCCAAACTTAAACTGAATTTCAGAAGAAAAAGATGTGCGTCTTGTTTTCTTACCTCACAGTTATCTCCAGGGAAAATTTCAAAAACTTGCTCTAAATAGCTGAGGTGTAAAGCTTTTCATAATTTACAAGTGCTTTAAAAATTTAAAGGCAGACTAAGCTGTGTTATTCCCACAAGCCATCATAAACTTGTTCTGCTGTCCTCTAGGTCTAGGGTAGTTCTATCTGCAGCCCTACTGAAGAGGGGAATAAGAATTATCCTTCAATCTTTGTAATATCAATAAAGTTCAGAATTTCACTTGCAATAAGCAAATTACATGAACCAATAATTAGAGTGCACTAAAAAACTCTCAAAGAGATACTGAGAAGAGCTTCCTTTAGGAAAGTTTAACTGCTTACCATTTTGTAGATAAACCTGAGTTCTGACTGATTATGAAGCGATAATTTCTGGATTGAGTAAGAATGTACACATGCATTCTTTTTCCAGATAAAAAGTAGGCAAGAGAAAATGGCCATAATCTGCTGAAGTTACTTCCAGTTTAGCATGATTACAAACAAACTTTTCGATTCTGACCTTAAAATTGTTGCTTTCCTAAGAAATAACATACCCTGTTAAATCAAATCTCCTGTTACATGTCCTGTGTGGTTACTGTGTTCTGTTGTTTTCTTTCCTTTATCCTCACCACCACATGTACTAGCTAACACTTGAAAACTGGGTTAAATTGATAGTAACTTCCATTACTAGTTCCAGTGTTTTCTACATGCCCACACACTATATCTGTCCTATTCAAATATGTTTTGTTGTTTTCAAGGACAAAGAGGACAAATGTTATTTTTTAGTATCCTTTAATTTAATACTTCTATTACTGAATTGTTTAAAATTGATTGCATAGACAAAGTCCCTTGAGATCTACATTTTTTCACCTTTAATCCAAGGCTGTTGTTATCTTCAGTAGTCCTTGTCCAATTCTAGTCATAATTCTGACAAGACTATTACTTTGACTGATGTTTGATTTTGATAGTAACCCAGCATGTCATTTTATTACCAAAAATCTGCATGTTTTATTTCCAACCATTTCTCTAGTGATGTTCACTAACTTATTTCAGATGTGACAGTGTTTTAAAACTGCCCAGAGGGATGACTGTCCTTATTTTCAATTGTCTTTTAAAAGGAAAAAGAATTCAATGTGGAATAACTCTGTTAGATGAATGCGTTTCAATTTCTACTTTTTCTCTATGAATTACAAAAAACAAATGCATCATTTAAAGATGAATCTGAGCATCTTATTATTGCACCACTTAGATCCTAGAGACATCATTCATCATTATTCTGTGTATAGTTGCTGAGGTGTTTCAAACACTTTTTAAAAATGTTATTTATGGAGTATATTTTCATTTTAATTGTTGGTCCATGAATAAGACAAAATCCACAATTTTTTCTTTTTACCCAAACAATTATAAAAAATTATTAGGATTTCTACTGATAGCTATAGCACCTATTGTGCTAAGAATGCCCTTCTTAATTAAGAACTGCGTGCTAATACTAATAATTATCTGAAATTCTATTTAAATTAGAAACATTAATGTTGCTATGATGCTCTATCGAAAAACTGTCATAAAGTTCATGTTTAAAAACCTTAACTATATTTTTCCTCTTTTCACTTAGCTACAATTATGCCATCCTGAGAAAAAGTTCAGAAGGAAATAACAGTGTCTCAAGAACAGAGCAGAGAATCAAAAAATCTGAATCCAACTTGTACATGATCAAAAAGTTATAGAACAACAAGTTGCTCCTTAACCCAGAAAAAAAACCTCTCCTGTCTGTCTGTGAAGTCTAGGACTAAAAATCTGTCTCTTGCTCTGTGTATACAGAATCTAATCCTAATTTGAGAATGACCTATAAAATATTTTGACAATCTTTACAATAAATAATAAGCAAAACCAGACACTGTTATTCCAGAATAGCATTTTCGTGTGTCTTCTGCTTTCTAATTTTAAGCATTTCTGTAACATGTCGATATTTAAACACTGATTTATATTTTTTTTCCTTTTAAGGGACAACTAATGGCCTATTTATGCACCTATGGTCTTTTTTTGAAGTGGCCTCAAGAAAAATTTACTGGAAAGCACTGGTTTGGGGTTCCTGTCAAAGGTATTCAAAGAACAGTAGCTTCAGTAAATAGTTTGAGGATGTGAGAGCTATAAGGAAGGTCTTCAACATGGGAAGAAGGTTGAAACCTAAGGTACACTTCCCACTTACAAGCCCTTATTCCTCTCTTGATAAAAGGAGAATTTTAAACTCCAGCAGGTTATGCATGAAAGATAGACAAGATCTAACAGTTCTTAATTAAATTTTCAATTACTATTACAATCAGTTATGACCAGAAAAGTACATTACTAGCTGGAAAACTCTATGACTCAGATGGGCCACCTGAAGTGCCTAATATGGAATTTATGCATCATTAGCCTTTCTTCAGCTATTTAGATTTCCATCTACTTAGAAATTTTTAGCTTAGGAATCCATTGCCTGTGCTTGTAACTTCTTTTCTTTTACTTCAAACAGATCACCTCTTCCAGCTTTCCACTGAACTATGCATTTTTCCCTTGATATTATTTTTCTACAGGTGACTGAAAAGGAAATCGGTTACAATTTTCCACAGCATTGGGATTTTTTACATTTATATACATTTTATATTTATATACATTATGTATCAATTCAAACTAATACTTTTGTATTTTCCAAACTGTATTCTCTTCACTAACAGCATTGATCTGCTATCAGATACATTTCTGCCTGAGCATATTTAGGGGTATAGGTTAGACTTTTATCATTCCTGGGCATAAATCAAAAAAGCAGTATTAGCATTGCCTTCTCTAGTACACTTAAAACCATTTGCAGTTCTTTAGTGCAGCACTTTTTGTGAATATCATAGGTCTTCTGACCCATGAGGAAGAGAATCACAGAATCATAGATTTGCTGAGGTTGTAAGGCACCCCTGGAGGTCATGTGGCAAAACACCCTGCTTAAAACAGGATTAGCTGGAGCAGGTTCCTTGCGATTGTGTCCAGTTAGGTTTTGAATAACTCAAAGGATAGAGATTTCACAACATCTCTGTGCAATCTATTCCTGTGTTCTACTACCCTCACTGTATTTTCTGTCAGATTATCCTGTCATCCAATTTGTATCCATTATTATTCATCATGTCATGAGGTACCACAGAGAAGAGTGGCTTCATATTCTTTACTCCTTCCATCAAATATTCTTTGCAAATTGCATAATGGTAGTCCAGATAAAGTATTGGCTGCAGAAGTCAAGAGCACACACCAGGTAAAAGATACATTTGTACTTGTTTATGTTTCTGTTCTTCTTTTCCTAAATACCTCTGTCTGTTCTGGCCTCTGTCAGAGATGGAAAAATGAGGAAAGAATCTCTGTTCAATGGCAATTCTTTTATAACTCTATATGTCAGGTGCTCTGGGAAATAAAAATACTGCAATGTTACAGATAAAAGCTCTATTCATTGAAGTAAAATGGCTGCTTTCTAGTTATGCATTACAGAGACCAGGTTTTCTGTCCTCATAGAAAGAGTGAGTGTGGCTTGATATTCCATGGGAATTAAAGGTGTATCCTGGGATTAGCACTTCATATTGAAAATCAGTGAGACTTATCTAAGGAGTTTAAGGTTGTTTACACATTTGGCCTGTCATTTTGACATTTAATTTTGAATTGTATGTTGATTTTTTTCAGTGTTTTCAATATCTTCAGTAGTAGTGAAAATGAAGACAAAAGCAACCCAAAAGTTTTGCCTCAACCTGTCAAGTTTACAGTATTAGTCCCAAACAGTCATAGATAGAGGTTTTCTTTTGAGAAACATTGTTGGAAAGAAAGAGGGAAAAAACTCCCTGAATTTGTCAAATTTATCTTTCAGATTACGTTTCACCCTGTATATACCCAGTATATGAAATAGAAAGAAATAGCAATGTTTAAATGTGAATTAACTATAAACAAAACATCAAAACTGTTTCTGTCAAACATCAGATGGAGAATGAATCAGATGAATATGTAGAACAGTTCTTCCATCTAGATTTAATTGTTCACTTTACAGTCTTAGTGTCTTAAAATGCCTATTATAGAGACTTTAGTATAACTTTTAGCACTCTTAGTGGCACTTTCAGCTAAGTACTGCACCTTTGTATTAGATTTCTGAAATATTGTTTAATATTTCTTGTCAAGGATTCCAATGGATAAATATTTTTAGCAAGGTAAAAAACATTTTGTCTGCAGAAGATGTACTTAGACAAAGACATAACAGCCACGTTGCTTTATATAACCGGGTCAAAACTGCTCAGAAGCCTTGAGACAGTTCCAGAAGACATGCTGCTGTGCCAACAACCAAGTAAACAAGATGAGAAAGAGGAAGACAAGATGAAGGGTTGTCTGGACCTCCAACTCAAATTCAGAAGACGCGTTAGGAGGTGGGGTGAACTGTGGTACTGTGACATGGATGGTTTTGGGAAGTGGGTGTAACAGATAATGTAATGTTAGATATTATAATATAAAATTATAGCACTTCTGTAACTCAGTATGCATACTTTGGAAATGATTCCCATGCACCCAGCATGATGTAAAGAGAGAATGCTTTGCTTTCTAATACTCAAAAAGGAGTGCTAGGGGGTTCTTTCAGGCCATTTTAGGCATCAGTCTCAGTGACAGGGTAGAATGATAGAATCATAGAATGGCCTGGGGTGAAAGAGATCTTAAAGATCATCTAGTTCCAACTGCCCCTACCCACCGGCATGGACAGGGACAACTTTCACTGGACCAGGTTGCTCAGAGCTCCATTCAGCCTGGCCTTATATAACTTCAGGAATGGGACACCCACAACTTCTCTGGGTAACCTGTTCCAGTGCCTCACCACTATCATTGCAAGGAAGTTCCTCCTAAGTTCCTCTAAGTCTATTCTCTTTCAGTTTGAATCCATTGCCTCTTGTCCTCTCACTATATGCTCTTCTAAAAATTCCCCCTCTGCCTTTCTTGTAGGCTCCCTTCAGGTACTAGATGGCCACCCCAAAGCCTTCTCTTTTCCAGGCTAAATAAACCCAATTGGCTCAGCCTTTCCTCACATGAGAGGTGCTCCATCCCTCTTTTAGTCTTGGTGTCCCCTTCTGAACTTGCTTCAAGGTCCATGTCTTTTGTGCTGAGGACTCCTGAGCTGGATGCTGTACTCCAGGTGGGGTCTCACCAGAGCACAGTGGAGGAGATAAACACCTTCCATTTCAGGAAGATTCTGTTATTGTCCTTAATTTTTTACATATATGAAAAATTCACTTAATGTGGGAAGAACCACTTGCAATGACCAAGTGGAAAAATAAATGTCAGTAAAAACATGCATAAGTAAGGAAAGCATGGAAGAAAATCATGCTGATAGTGACAAATCTGTAGGTGAATTTAATGTATATACACTTTGCCTATGACTCCTTTCATAGACATCCTGACTCCATAGTTTTATAGGAAAAAATTTGTGCTTAATAAGGAAATATTTTTTCCTATATACATATTTGACCATGCTCTACTCTAAACTATTTTGCTGAATGTAGTACAACTGCCAGTATAAGTACTGCAATAAAAATTTCCCTTCAGGGATTTTTCTCCCAAAAGAATAAAGCGATCCGTGGTCTTTTTTCTTTCTCCATTTAGCTGCAAACCTAGAAAAATGAATGGGTTTCGGCTCTTCTTATAAACGATCTCATTATAATATGTATTTCAGTAGTGTTAAGAGATTATTGTTATTCTTTGCATCAGTATAATTTTTACAATCAGATTTTCTGACTCATTGAATAATTTTTGTTTTTCCTAGTAACACCTTTACAATTATTCTCAGACTTTAGCCAGCATTCTTGCAAATCCATGTGTATCCTTCAATAGCAAAGCCATATTCTGTAATTTAGGATGTATTTATAAAGTCAATTCTTTTGTCCATTATTAGTTGCATTATATCATCATTCTGTCTACTAAAATTTTCTTTCAGCCATATTACAGATGCAATGTTGTAGCTTTGTTGAAACACTGGGTATTTCCTCTGCCGTTGGGAGTTATTTAATCCAGCTAAAACAGTCTAACGGCCTCTGGTTACAGCTCTTTTTCACCTCAGGCTGTTTCATATTTATGTGATGCTGAGAATACACCTCTCCTTTGTAACCTGTATAATACATTTAAAGTACTATGTGTCCTTCCTGCTTCAAGAGCTAAAATAATCTGGGTAGTTTGCCTTGAAGTATGTTGGTCTGCCTTCAAGTTGATAACATGCACATTTACAGTGCAAGTTCCTGAGACATTTAAGTGGTTTCTGTTATCCAATGTCCTTGTCCTTTATGATTAAATTTTGAAAGTCACATTTATTTCATTTTTTTCTGATGAAAAGTGTTATCAGCAAAATGAGATTGGTACACAACTTAAACATCTCTTTCTAGTACCCCTACAGGGATGTGATGGATGTTATTATGCAGATCCAAAATGTGCATTCTCTGCATTTTTCCCTGATATTTCCACGGACTGCTATTAATAGAAAAATATACTTTAAAAATCCTGCTGGGTTCCCAATTGCTCGGTAAAATCTAAGCTGTTTGAATTAATAACTCCAGTACTTTTTAATTAAGAAATTTAATCCTTCTCTATCAACAATTTTTTTTGCTTGTATATGGTTCAGTTATCACTTTATTTAGCACTTTGTTAGTTCTTCTCCTTTTCCTTTTATTTGTTATTTTTATTGGACTAAAGAATATTTCTGTTATGTCAATGTATTTTTCCATTTCTTTTGTTGATTGCTGTCAGTGAAATCAACTGTTTCAATTTGCTATAACTGTATAAAATTGAGTGAATATTAAAGTAATGTCTTCTTTGCAGCAAAAGTTGGCATCCAATTACTGTCACTTTCTTCAGCACGAATGTCAGATTTGCTGAGGTTGGTGTGATCTTGTTACTTTCTAATAATAAGTGAATTATTTTTAAAGTGACATGTAGATAAATAGTTAACTGTGATGACCTTATTCATCACTAGCAGTACTTATCTTGTGAAGAGTCACCTTGACTTCACTAAGACTTCATATATTATAAGCTAAATAAGCTTAAATGCATCACAATTTGGCAGTCATAGTGGATTTGGCATTCTGTACTGGAGCTAAAACAGCAACTGCTTTCTTTACCAGTCTGCAAAGGGAGCAAGCAGCTGTGTGGTACTTAGTGGCTGGCTGAGGTTAAACCAAACAGTCCTCACCTGGTGATGAGGTTGTTTTGAGATATGTATGTAGGTAACAATCTCTACGCAAATGATACAGTCTGTGAATGTTAATGTAGAACATAAGTGAGGAAGATATATTTCTTATTATTACATTGTAATAAATTAATACCAGAGTACATCAAATACCCAGCCATATCTCCAAGAGTTGCACAGCTTTGGTGACTTGCATAAATTGCTACCTGTTTTTTCTGATTTCTCTTAAAATCTTTCTTCCTGTACACTATCTATTCTTCTATGAAATAGGTGTTTCTGACATTCTCAGAAAACCTAACTCATCAGATTTCTCATGTTTTTCACTCTTTTCCCATCAGTATAACACCATGTTACTTCACTTTTTGATTCCTCAAAAAAATTTCTCAATACTACTCTTCCTCCTTCTCATCTTCTTCCTTGGATTTTCTTTCCAGCTGGTGTAGGTACATTTGAAATAATGTTATAACATTGTATGTCTAACTCTAAAAAGCCCCCAAGCTAAAACAAAACAAATAGAAGGCATATAAAATATTCTGAACTCTTATGTCCTTCTTTCCTAAATCTCTATTTTACTGCAATGTATCTTTTAGGGTTGAATTCCTTCCCCTAAACTCCTGTTCTCTTCATCTTCTTAGAACTAAGCAGTTAGTAGAAACATTTTTTTCCTGATGAAATTACTGAAATCTTTGTAAAACTTTCTAGCTTTATCACAAAATGTACATGAAAAACAATTAATCCTTTCTTTCTCGAGTAATTGCTAACATTCTTGAAACATGAAGTCTTCCCTCCACCTTTCCATCTCTACAGTAATTTTTGTGTAGATGATTATTAGACCTTACATCAACTTCAGGTGTTTTTACAGTGCAGGGTAGAACAAAGATCTTTTAAATGCATCAGCCTCCTGGCATCATTTACTGGAAGATTACTTATTTCATGTTTATCTTACCAAAAGGAACTAGCTTTCTCTGACGAAAGTAAACTCGAAACAAAATTAAAAGGCACTCATGATGTTTTAAGTTCACCAGATTCTCCTCAGGATTTAAGTGTTTTACCCTGGTCAGCACTAGAGCCTTCATCTTTAGCCATGCCTTCAGTATGAGGACACAACTGTAAAAAAAAGTATACTATGTCTTCATCAGGCAAACAAAACCTCAAGTACAAAACCATTTTACCTAGTTCCCAGACAAAAGAAAGAAAGAGACTTGTTTGTCTAGAAATTAATTTTTTTTTCAAAGTTGCTTCACAATGGAAACTACGGTGCACAATTATGTAAATTACTGCCTTGCAACAAAAGGTGATTGAATTAGGATTCATGTTCATGAAAAGATGAGCAAATTCATAGCTGTACCCAGAAAGACACAGACAAATGTAATGTATTAGGTTCAAACTTAACTAGAAACAAAGGTTTCCCCGCTTTATTCTAGTGACATTACTATTTTCAGTACTATAACCCCATGTATATTGGAGAAACAGCGTGAAAAAAATGCAAAATTGCTTTTAAAAAATCATCTTGTGAATTCTACATGCTTCTTGTGCAGTGTCCCAAAGGTGTCTACATTAATCCTATAATACAAAAATGTCTAATTAGAACAAATTTGATAAGCAGTCAGTTATCTGCATTAAACATGTGTGTTACCATTCTTTGTGAAAGTAAACTTACTATTTCTAAATGAAATCAGAACCATTAGATCAGAAAGGCTTACTGAAATACAACTTTCTTCACTACTAAGCAAAATTGGGGATTTCTATTTCAGAAGGGAGCTCACATATCATTTCAAAGTAAATGACAGTAATAGACATAATTATTACTATACAGTGTTCAGGAGTCTTGAGAAAATTAGTATGTGTTGAGTTTGAATGGACAAGATTATTTCTTAGGTATTGCAAATAGGTATTAAGTGTATTAGCATCTTAAACAGACTTACCGAGAAATAGGTAATATAAGCAGCAGTACTCTTGGAAATGAATCTCAATAGATTGTGAAACTTTTCATGTGATTAAAGACTGCTTCAGATTGGGTTTCTTCCCTGGATCTTTACACAGTTATGAAACATTATTTTTCATTTATGGAAAGATCTGTAAGACAGGGCTCAGTGACATTGTCGTTAAATGGATTTTTATATAGCACCCATTACGTGTGACAGAAACAGTTTAACAGACTAAAAAGGAGGCTTTATTCACCACTTTGCATTCTTCTCTGTGACTACTAGGTTTTAGATATCCACAAGCCTTAGTGATTTCATGGATAATACGGAATAATGCTATTTCACCAAAACCTATGTTGTCACAGTTCATGGTTAATAATTCAATATTTGTCCAGACAATTTGTGGGTATATTAACCAGCTTAAGCAGATAACTCATATTTTTCTCATCTTTGTTTGAGCAACTGCAGTCTTTTTTGAGAAATGCTCCTAAAAGGCTTTATAAAGTCAGATGATGAAGCTTGGAATTCAACAAAACCTTACCTACAATTCTGCTTTTAATGAGATATTTATAGAGGGGCAAATGAGGGCAAAGTAAAGGTGACTGGGAATTTTCCCATATGCTCATTTAGCTTTAACCAGTTGCATTCCATACAGTTGACAGATCAGTATTTGATTTTCAGTCATTAAGGATCTTTCTCCTTTGACTGGAGGAAAATGTGTGCTATATGCTGCTGAAGCCCATAAGATAAGGGGACTAATATGTATGCGTCAAACACCGATAGCCAGATAGCTGGGGAGCCAGCCAGGAACTGTTTGTGATAACAGCCAAGAATTGTTGGTAAGGACACGCCTGAGGAAGAATAGGATGTTCTTGGAGAAGGAACCATATGGAGGTAGGGCAGCACTTTTCTGGGACAAGCATCCTTGTTCTGGCTCCTGAAGATAAGCACAAAACTGTACAGTCCAAACACAGGAATGAGGTCAGGAAGCAGGCATTGATTGCTGGGGGGGATCAACACCACCAGAGACTCCCGAAGCCCTATGACCCATTTCCAGAAAGGTCTAGAAGAACAGACTAATGATCACTAATTTGCATAGAAAGCAAGAAACTTATCTCCAGTGCAGGGGAAACTTATCTTCTAAAAGCTACCCCTAAAAATCCCAGCATCCTCGCTATGCATGTGCACCCCAGTTGGATCAACATCGGAGCCAGCACTGGTGATCTCTCTTTTCTTCCTTTCTTTCTCTCTCTCTTCCCCTCTTTAATTTATCTCTCTCTTTCTCTCTTTTCTACCCCTTCATCCAAACCCCACTGCTTATATAGGAGGTCAGTGACTAACATAGTAGTTTCCATGCTATGTAATTTACTGATAATACTTCACAATCTTTGGTGACCCTCTGATTTTTGTCATTCCTTTTGACCATGAGCATCTATGAATTCCAGGTGCTCCCTTCCCTTTAGAAGTGGTACATCACACATGCTTTCCCTATTAGGATGAGAAAGAAAAAAAGATGTATTGATTCTTTATTTGCTCCTCTCTTACTGTTTAAAAGAGGCCAGGAAGCTCCCTACCCTAAGCAGTATAAATGGAAGCACAGATGGTAAATGTAGTTATGATAATGCTGATTTGCAAATGCATTATCCTTTTTAATACCATTAACCAATAGGTATTTCCAGAAATGTGAAATTAGTATACAAATGAAATACCAATTATTTGGTAGCATAAAGCCCCAAAACCCTGGCCCGTGTTTCAGTGACAAGCAGTAACATATTTCAGAGACTGAACATGCCTTGAAGACACATAAAATCATAGAATATCCCAA